>MUZC01000132.1:309626-327411 GCA_002072015.1 Radix auricularia
CACTTGTAGGTCTTCAGTTGGCCTCACTGCGTCCTTCCACTTGTAGGTCTTCAGTTGGCCTCACCTCGTCCTTTCACTTGTAGGTCTTCAGTTGGCCCCACCTCGTCCTTTCACTTGTAGGTCTTCAGTTGGCCTCACCTCGTCCTTTCACTTGTAGGTCTTCAGTTGGCCTCACCTCGTCCTTTCACTTGTAGGTCTTCAGTTGGCCTCACCTCATCCTTTCACTTGTTGGTCTTCAGTTGGCCTCACCTCGTCCTTTCACTTGTAGGTCTTCAGTTGGCCTCACCTCATCCTTTTACTTGTTGGTCTTCAGTTGGCCTCACTGCATCCTTTCACTTGTAGGTCTTCAGTTGGCCTCACCTTGTCATTCCACTTGTAGGTCTTCAGTTGGCCTCACTGCATCCTTTCACTTGTAGGTCTTCAGTTGGCCTCACCTCGTCCTTCCACTTGTAGGTCTTCAGTTGACCTCACCTCGTCCTCTCATTTGAAGGTCTTCAGTTGGCCTCACCTCGTCCTTCCACTTGTAGGTCTTCAGTTGACCTCACCTCGTCCTCTCATTTGAAGGTCTTTAGTTGGCCTCACTACGTTCTCTTTTTTGAAGGTCTTTAGTTGGCCTCACTGCGTCCTCTCACTTGCAGGTCTTCAGTTGACCTCACTCCTCCTACTTCAATCCCAGCTGATGATTGTCTATTTAATATTTGGTTCCTCTGTTTTTTCTCCCCACCCTCAAACCACATAATGCTGGGTCGGCATTTGAGACATTTACCTCAGGAGCTTTTTCGTGGTGCCTATGTTTTTTGTCTTTAAATATTGGTTTCCAGTTTGTCTCTGAATTCCGCCTACCACTTGAACTAATTTTTAAAATCATTGAAACTAGCGAGTGCCATCCTTGTGTCGTTTACATTTTTCAGGATTCTTTTCTGTTCTCTCTCTATATTCCCCTTGTGTTGCTTGCTCCATTATTCTCTGGAGAACCTTTATCTCTAATGTGTTTGCTGCTTCACTGACGTCACTTAATAGTGGTGTCATTGTAGTTTTGTACACATTAATTTCTTTTCTTCCTTGAATTTTTTGCAAACAATTTCTACAGAATCTTTTAGTTTTATGTAGCAATTCTTTACGAAATTGTCCTGCATATGTTAAAATCTGATGAAATCATGTACAATGGATTTGCTTACTATTTAAAGTTACAAAAAATTCAACAGATGTTTGGAAAAAATTAATGCGGATGTTGTGTACCACACCAATACCTACATCAACAACATCCAAATGGTGTACCGCAACAACACCTACATCAACAACACCCAAATGGTGTACCACAACAATACCTACCTCAAAAACATCCAATGGTGCGGCTAGGACGCTGGTGAGCCCCATCATGAGGGCAAACAAAGATACCATTCTCCCTCTAGTAAGCGTGACCACCACCTCCAAGCTTGTCTGACACGAATACGAAGAGTTGTTCTGATGTATTTCGATGCAGTCAAGGTCTTATCAATCGCTTATCATTTACAGACCGACTTTCATTACGTCTTGGATTTCTATTGAATAATCCCAAAAAAGAAGAAAATAACAGCATGTAATCACATGGGTTTGAGTGGAACGTATCCTGTATATTCACAATTTAAACAAGAAAGATTTAATTAGAAGAAACCAGTGAGCAGTTTGAGGGTGACCCCAGTTAACTCCCCCAATTGTTTATAAAGGGTAGACAACAAAAGTTCTCATACAATGTAACAGATCTCGTAGAGTTTGTTCTTTCAACTTTTGTTTCTGTAACAAATTATATTACAGTTCTATAATGTAATCGTCTTAAGTGAAATTTCGAAACTTGTTCTCTCCGCCTCCTGCCCCACATTTTATGGTTTCCTGGCGACCTTTTCGGGCTAATTATTAGAAATTCAAATTAACGTTCAACTTCTGTCGCGTGTTTTTTTTTTAATCACGTGTTTACGCTTGTATTTTAGTCAAAGCTCACCAAAAAAAAAAAAAAACACAACTTATTTTAAAATAATAAGTTCTTGCTAAGAAAAGTTTTAAAGTTTTAAAAGTCGCTTTTTTCCATAAAGTAAAGATACTGGTATACACAGACTCAAATTAAATCTATAAATATAATATTTCCTGCCATTTAATATTGACTCTTGTTCAATATCAGAGTGTGTAAACGTAATTATTTTTGAGGATAGTAATTTCTTTTTCCTTTTACCATCCACTTATAAAGGTATTTTCAGATTTCACACAGAAAGGACAGGTACTTCAATTTTTTTAAATGGTTTCTTGAATTGGTTTCAGTTGGCGAATGCCCGTCTTTGGATTACAGGCATACGTACTTTCTCTTTAACTATTCACATATGAAATTATTGAATTAAAGTACAACTAAAATGAAGAATTTAACGGAGAGAAAGTCAATATACCGAAATGCCGAACCTCCAAAACTGTTCGCACTCTAAACCACAATTCTGTCAACGTTTTTTTTTTTTTTTTTTTTAAAATAAATTTATTTCCCTTTCAAGCATTCCCTTACCCACCCCTCTCTGGTTCAACAACTGAAACAACCTCATAGCCCTCAACTAGGCTGATAATGGACAAACTACTAGAGGGTGGCAACAAAAACTATGCCACTGTTTGGACAAGATGAATATAAGGGAGTTAAACAAAATCGTTCCTAATTGTTGATAAGAGTGGCTGGACCTTAGTTGTGGTGTTACACATACTTCTCTATCAGTGTGATCTATGGCTATGCACTAAAATTAGCATTAAATTTTAAAAAATGTGTTACTCTGCGTGCGTGGTGATTAAGCAGATGTTACGTAGCGTTACAATTGAGGTTACATGTACACAACGGGAACTCGGCGCTCCAAGTTTTCCACTAAATTAAACTAAGCAGTCTACAGTGACGAAAGTGAATGAAAACTTGTACTCTCCTTTCAATGCCTAAATTTTATCTGAAAAGGATGGTATGAAATTTAAAATGACAATAATAGAATGTATGCAGCTTTTACAATAGGTCGTTTCTTTCGCTCTAAAGAGACAAAATAAAGTGAACTTTTGAAAAAATCTACAACACAAAGAAAGACGTTTCATGACTTTAGAATAGTCCAAATGAACGATGATATAAACCTCGACTGTTTCTCTTTATAACAGTGTTTCCAATAGTCGTCGGCTTTTCTCCCAACAATTCTCACGCTTATCGGTCATGGTCCACCCTAACATTATAAAAGTAATGGTGTGTACTTCTACTCAAGTTGTGCAAGATCTTTGATTAAAGCTGGTGTGTACTTCTGGTCAAGTTGTACCAGATCTTTGATTAAGGCTGGTGTGTACTTCTGGTCAGTTGTACCAGATCTTTGATTAAAGCTGGTGTGTACTTCTGGTCAGTTGTACCAGATCTTTGATGAAGGCTGGTGTGTACTTCTACTCAAGTTGTACCAGATCTTTGATAAAGGCTCGTGTGTACTTCTACTCAAGTTGTACCAGATCTTTGATTAAGGCTGGTGTGTACTTTTGGTCAAGTTATACCAGATCTTTTATTTAGGGTTGTGTGTACTTCTACTCAAGTTGTACCAAATCTTTGTTTAAGGCTGGTGTGTACTACTACTCAATTTGTACCAGATCTTTAATTAAAGCTGGTGTGTACTTTTGGTCAAGTTGTGCCAGATATTTGATTAAGGCTGGTGTGTACTTTTGGTCAAGTTGTACCAGATCTTTTCATTTAGGGTGGTGTGTACTTCTACTCAAGTTGTACCAGATCTTTGATAAAGGCTGGTGTGTACTTCTACTCAAGTTGTACCATATCTTTGATTAAGGCTGGTATGTACTTCTACTCAAGTTGTACCAGATCTTTGATGAAGGCTGGTGTGTACTTTTGGTTAAGTTGTACCAGATCTTTGATGAAGGCTGGTGTGTACTTTTGGTTAGGTTGTACCAGATCTTTTATTTAGGGTGGTGTGTACTTCTACTCAAGTTGTACCAGATCTTTGTTTAAGGCTGGTGTGTACTTTTGGTTAAGTTGTACCAGATCTTTTATTTAGGGTGGTGTGTACTTCTACTCAAGTTGTACCAGATCTTTGATAAAGGCTGTGTGTACTTCTACTCAAGTTGTACCAGATCTTTGATTAAGGCTGGTATGTACTTCTACTCAAGTTGTACCAGATCTTTTGTTAAGGCTGGTATGTACTTCTACTCAAGTTGTGACAGATCTTTGATTAAGGCTGGTATGCACTTCTACTCAAGTTGTAACAGATCTTTGATTAAGGCTGGTGTGTACTTCTACTCAAGTTGTACCAGATCTTTGATTAAAGCTGGTCTGTACTTTTGGTCAAGTTGTACCAGATCTTTTATTTAGAGTGGTGTGTACTTCTACTCAAGTGGTAACAAATCTTTGATTAAAGCTGGTTTGTACTTTTGGTCAAGTTGTACCATATCTTTGATTAAGGCTGGTGTGTACTTCTACTCAAGTTGTACCAGATCTTAGATTAAAGCTGGTGTGTACTTTTGGTCAAGTTGTACCAGATCGTTTGTTTAGGGTGGTGTGTACTTCTACTCAAGCTGTACCAGATCTTTGATAAAGGCTGGTGTGTACTTCTTCTCATGTTGTACCAGATCTTTGATTAAGGCTGGTATGTACTTCTACTCAAGTTGTACCAGATCTTTGATAAAGGCTGGTGCGTACTTCTACTCAAGTTGTACCAGATCTTTGATTACGGCTGGTATGCACTTTTACTCAAGTTGTACCAGATCTTTTATTTAGGGTGGCGTGTACTTCTACTCAAGTTGTATCAGATCTTTGATTAAAGCTGGTGTGTACTTTTGGTTAAGTTATACCAGATCTTTTATTTAGGGTGGTGTGTACTTCTACTCAAGTTGTACCAAATCTTTGTTTAAGGCTGGTGTGTACTTCTGGTCAAGTTGTACCAGATCTTTGATTAAAGCTGGTGTGTACTTCTGGTCAGTTGTACCAGATCTTTGATTAAGGCTGGTATGTACTTCTAGTCAAACTGTACACGGCACCACTTGATATTTGAATGTTTAACATTTTAGGAAAGATTGACATTGACTCACGTTGGTTTGACTGAAATTTCTTTATTCGTGAGATAATTGTATGTACTTTTTGGATCGATAGTATCCAAATTTTTGTAAATTTTAACAAATTGTGTGTCATTTGTATAGTGTATTGTAGTGTGTATGGTAGTGTGTATTGTATTGTGTATTGTAAAGTGTATTTTAGAGTGTATTATAGAGTGTATTGTAGGAAAATACAATCAAATTTTGTTCACATCCACAACTCTCTCCACCGCTATTTCACATTAAACTGCCAACAGTTTATCGTTTATTAATGTCTTCAGTCACGATTCAGTGGTGTCACCCACAGATGACCGACGCCAGAGAGCTCTCATGGTGTGTGGTGTGTGCTATGTCGTGTGTGGTGTGTCGTGTTTGGTTTGTCGTGTGTGGTGTGTCGTGTGTCGTGTGTCGTGTTTGGTGTGTCGTGTTTGGTGTGTCGTGTGTCGTGTTTGGTGTGTCGTGTGTGGTGTGTCGGGTGTCGTGTGTAGTGTGTCGTGTGTCGTGTTTGGTTGCCGTGTGTCGTGTTTGGTGTGTCGCGTGTCGTGTTTGGTGTGTCGTGTGTCGTGTTTGGTATTTGGTGTGTCGTGTGTAGTGTGTCGTGTATGCAGTGTCGTGTGTGCTGTGCCGTGTGTGGTGTGTGCTGTGTCGTGTGTGGTGTGTCGTGTGTGGTGTGTCGTGTGTGATGTCTCGTGTGTGGTGTGTCGTGTGTGGTGTGTCGTGTTTGATGTCTCGTGTGTGGTGTGTCGTGTGTGGTGTGTCGTGTGTCGTGTGTGGTGTGTCGTGTGTGGTGTGTCGTGTGTGATGTCTCGTGTGTGGTGTGTCGTGTATGCTGTGTCGTGTGTGGTGTGTCGTGTGTGGTGTGTCGTGTGTGATGTCTCGTGTGTGGTGTGTCGTGTGTGGTGTGTCGTGTGTGGTGTCTCGCGTGTGGTGTGTTTAGAATGCAAGAAGGAGTCATGTGCCGTCAATACTTAAACATCTTGGAAGCTGTTGTCCCGAGTGGACGTAACTGTCAATAGTAATGAAGAAACAAACATTTTAACTAAAGTTTGTATGAAACGTTCAACAGAGTGTTACTGTATTAACGTATTACTTTTCCTCTTTAAAAATGTATTTAGATTCGTGTTTGATAAAAAGATCGTATTGAAAATCGGAAAAATAGTGGGATAATTAGCACCAAAAAAATTTTTAATATGAAAACAGGAAGTACGTTCTTTAATTTTTGGATTAATCTCCTTAGGTTCTAGATCTGTACACGCACCGTTTGTGGGGCATACAATGAAATAAACAAATGACTTGATTAGTTATGGAATGTTTTACAGCTGTTAAATGGTGAAACATTATAAATGTCCATGATATTTTATTCAGTGTTATTGCATTTTTTTAATGATGGTAAAATAAAGTAAAATTAATTGGAAGGTAGATATTTGATGGTAACATTCATTCGGAAGCAGATATTTTGCAATTTTATTCCAATGTTCAAAGCTCCCTGGATAGCTTTGGACTTTGTTGTCTCGTAAACGAAAGATGGTGCTTCACTGAGAGAAACGGTGACAATTTAAGCATTTAAAAAATGTCCGATTGTCGTTCAAGATTTCGGCTGTCACAAAAATACATTGTAGTTAATTTTATTATAATTGAAATTCCGCAATGAAAGATTTTTACTTTTTACCGATTCGTTCGAGTTGTTTATTTTTATTTTTTTATTTTTTAAAACTATTTTGTTGTTGTTGTTGTTTGTTTGTTTGTTTGTTTTTGCATTTTTATGTTTCCTTAAAAAACAATAAGTGACACTCTTAAACTGTTTGAATTATTTCTGTCCACTTGCCTGAATGCAGTCACACCCGTTTACTGCCATAAAACCTGGACCATTGCCATTTTATCGTGTGTTAAAAAAAAATTCACTTATGAAAATGTGCGCAATTAGAATTTGACACAAACTGATTTGTTTTTGGTCGGGCCAATTTTTATAGGAATATTTCACATTTTATCTTCATTATAACACCTGGAAAACACTTTAAATATTTTTTTTAATACAAATGAACAACAAGAAAAAAAATATGAAAAGGTAAATAAAAACATAGTTGTAACTTTCACACTTTATTTTCATAAGTTTTCCAATACAACGATTCTAAGCCATAAATTACAAGCAATGTCCGTTGTAAATATAGAGGTCGTCTATTGCTATGTCACCAGTAGACATGTGAGCCTGGAACGTGATCTGTTTGAAATAAGAAAATGTCATTATATACACATAAATGGCAACTTTGGCGTGAACGTGAATATGTAAAAACAAATTAAAAATTTGGATTGATATTATGTTGAGATCAATCCCCCGTGTTTCTAACAATCATTAATTATTTCTTTTGTGTTTGAATCAGTTGTAAGAATAAAGATAAGACATAAATGGGGAAAAGCCATCGGTGGGAGCTAGTTGTGCTCAGTTATATAAGTCAAAAGTTGAATGTTGTCATTGTGTTGTTGTGAAAATTTTGTGATCAGCCGTTTGTTTTAAATATTTGGTGTTTTTAAAAAATGTTGAAATAGTGATAATTAATGTAGTTGAAACTTTGAATACTGGGTATGTTTATGTAAAAAAAAATAGAGAAAGCAGTTTAAGGGATTAGAAGGGGGGAAGCTTATTTTCAGACGCATTATTTTTTGAAAAGCGAGAAAAGTTTCCTGTCTAATTAAAAATTGTTTAAAAAAAAAGAACAAAAACTTAATGTACACAATGTTTATAAAAATAATTATAGTGTATTGTATGAAAGTGACATTCAGCTTTTATTAGTCTGATGATTCAGGTCAATCTATAAGTGAAGAAATTTATCCAACCCACCTCCCTATCCATCCACTCACACTTCCTAGCCTTTCACCTCCCCCACTCACAAATCCTAACCTGTCACTTCCCCCTCTCACACCTCCTAACCTTTCACCGCCCCCACTCACACATCCTAACCTTTCACCTCCCCCACTCACACATCCTAACCTTTCATCTCCCCCCACTCACACATCCCAACCTTTCATCTCCCCCACTCACACATCCTTTCACCTCAACCACTCACACATCCTAACCTTTCACCTCCCCCACTCACATCTCCTGAACCTTTCACCTCCCCCACTCACTACAAAAACAAATGAAATTTTTAACACAGAAGCTGGCATCACTTATAACTACAGAAACTCTCGAGAAAAAAATGTATTCTTACTACGGTGGAAGTTGAGCCATTCGATGACTTTATTTTCCTAATTTTCTTGAAATGTATGCATCTCATTAATTGCTGGACTCACCGAAAATTCCACACCAGCGGGTATGTCGAGGTACGTCTTGCTTTCAGCCCACGCCGTAAAATTGCTGTTGTGGTAGTTCTTAAAGACCGCCGGTGCTGTGGTTGGGCCCTTGTGGAGGAGCTGCAAGTACGACGCACCTTTCTGCACCAGGAAGAACTCGATGCACACCGGGCCGTTGTGGAAGGAGGCCGTGTGGAAACTTATGACACCCGTTTTTCCAGGAACCGCGTGGATGACGAGGAAGGAATCTGGACAGTGGAAAGTAGACAATTGTATCTTTACCGAAATTAATGGCAGGAAAGTTGACAATTGTATCTTTACCGAAATTAATGGCAGGAAAGTTGACAATTGTATCTTTACCGAAATTAATGGCATGCACTTGCGTAGATTTGTGGACCGGGGGAGAGGGAAATGTTTTATGCGTGTTATCTGTTTGACGGACCCTGACGACATCGACATTCAAAATAAAGGCAACCATGACAATTGTGTATCTCTGGGTTATAAGGAGGTTATAGTGAATTGGCTACGTCTTTCATTTCAGCATTGTACTGTTAAGTTTTATGTTTGTCAAATGGTTACTTTTCGTTTTTGAACGGGATTTCGAAATACAAAATTTGCATAGACTTTATACATGCTCTTTATAAATCTAAGAAATGTATTTTTTTAATCGAAATCTTGTGTGTATTTAAAGGACTTGTACTGACCAGGACAAGGTGACTGTTGGGTCAATAAAAAGTACCAAATTTTTCTGATATGCATAATACAAAGTCTGTATTTATTTGAAGTAATTATTGTCCGACTCAGACCTGCTCCGTTTGTGTGTCCAGCGTATGGTCCAGCTGCAGTAGTGGCCTTCCCATACGAGAACTTGTATGTTGGGGAAGCCTCTGCCACCAAACTACACATAGAGTTCTCAAAATGACATCTGGCTTGAGCGGCTGGGAAAGGAAAAACTGAATGACATATTGGTGAAATCCAGTTTTTGATGGATAAATAATACAAATATCCTTATTGACATAATAGTAATTTACTGTTTTTGATGGATAAATAATACAAATATCCTTATTGACATAATAGTAATTTACTGTTTTGATGGATAAATAATACAAATATCCTTATTGACATAATAGTGTTTTCCTGTTTTTGATGGATAAATAATAAAAATATCCTTATTGACATAATAGTGAGTTCCTGCTTTTGATGGATAAATAATACAAATATCCTTATTAAAATCACATCTGGACAAAATTAGACTTTTAGTTTTAATGTTAATTTTAAAAAGTCAAGTCATGTGACTTACTTGGTTGTGTGATGTGCGTCGTATCTATTTAAAAAGGGGAAGAAAATAAAATAAGATAGATGAATAACACAAGCCAGCACCTATTATATTTCTTCTGTAAGTAACATTCTTTATGTTATATATTGCAACTATTTTTTGAGTTTTTTAAATTATTTTTTTTTAATTTTAGAAAATCATTGTTTACAAGTTCTGATCTGCGTACACACCATCTCCAAATACTTTAAAATATGATAATAATATAACTAGCAGAATAAAATGATGAATTGAATTGTATTGACGTCTCTGGGTTGACTTTATGTCGTATAAAAATCACTGACTTCTTTTAAAACTGCCACACACATTCCCCCACTTACAGCCAACAGAAAGACCCCCCACACACACACACAACTTTGAAGGCAAAAATTAACATTTAGCCGAAAATAAATGTTGAGATACTTCGATGACGTCACAAACGATCCATGAAATGAAATAATGGAATCGTTATAAATCATCTGATGTCTTCTAGCGAGGGTTATAAGTTTCTGTTCATGTATAAATCATATTGTACCATTTTTATTTTTTTTTTGAAGTAAGTTCCCCTTTCAAACAAAATACACTTTAAAAAACATGTATAAAATAATCTGTACTAATAACAGGGAAAGCCCTGACTGACTAACTCACTCACTCATTCATCACTAATTATCCAATTTCCTGTGTAGGTAGAAGCATGAAACGTTGGGAAGTTGTTGGGTACCCTCTCACTACGAAAATTGGCGAAAAAGAATTTTAAAAATCTCGCTCATGTCGGCCGGGGGCCCAAAAACACTTTTTTTAAACTTATATGGGATCTATTCAAATTGAAAATCACCAATATTCCTATTTCCCGTGTAGGTAGAAGCATGAAACTTTGGAAATTTGTTAAGTACATGCTCCCAATTATAGAAAGAGTTAAATTTCCCACTCATGGGGGCCGGGGCCCTAAAAACGTTTTTTTTCCTAATATGAGCTATATAAAATTTAAAATCACTAATTCTCCCTAATCACTAAACACTACTCGCTCCCGACAAGAATTGGCAACAAAGAATGTTAAAATTCCCTCTCATGGGGGACCGGGGGCCCAAATATAGTTTTTCTTGTGGTTCATGTCTCAGAGCTCTTCTTCGCCCCAGACAGTCTCTACGTTTAACTATCTCTGTGAAGGCAAAAGTTTTTTCCTAGTGCTAAGGGCGTTCATGAGTCCTTCCAGCTCCGAATGGGTTTTGTACACTAGTTAGAGATAACAAGGCGGCTATGGATTGTGTTACACAATCACCTCTACCAGTGGCCTGTGAACGCTATTTAAATTTTTAACGGACCAGAAATGGTCTGTGCATTTTTTTGTAATAGCGTAGGACGCAAGAATCTTCTGCAATTGAAAGACATCTGTAATGTGTTTTTTTTTTAATTAAAAAAATGATGCGTCACACCTGTGCGTACCTTTACGACACCCTGAGCGTACCGTCATGACATCCTAAACGTACCTTCATGACACCCTGAGCGTACCTTTATGACACCCTGAGCGTACCTTCATGACACCCTAAACGTACCTTTATGACAAACTGAGCGTACCTTTATGACACCCTGAGCGTACCTTCATGACACCCTGAGCGTACCTTCATGACACCCTGAGCGTACCTTCATGACACCCTGAGCGTACCTTCATGACACCCGTAGAGTCGCTGTATCTCCAACACATCGGTGGGGGACAGATTGACCCTCTGTCCCAGCCTGGCGTTAGGTGGCGCTTTCCCCGCCTTGGGTGTGATCACGGGCTTGGTGTGGTCAATGGCGAAGGCGTACGGGCCGTAGTGCATGATGGAGTTGAAGTCGTAGGCCGTGTTCTGGTTGGTTACCCTGGCGGCGTCCGACACGGCAAAGGCAAAGCGGTACTCTGTGATGGGAGAGGTAATGAAAAAAAATTAGCACATGTCGTAATGGAAATGTTTTATTTTACAGTTGTACAATATTAATAGCGTGCATTATTTCAGTGACTGGCGAAGATACCCTTAAGAGTTCTGCCATTTCGGAGCTCCATAATACGAGCCAAAAGGGTGTGGCTGCTGCTGGTAACTTGGAGCCAAATGAGACTATGAATGGCTCCTGGTATCGTGACAAGAAACCTCCCTTATGTTTTCGATTGAATGCGCCGGTGGAACCCATACGTTCCCTTCAAACGGCAGTGGTTCCATCATGACAACGCCCAGACTCTCAAGGCGAAGCCGACGGTCGAGCGCTTGGAGGAAACGGGCCTTAACAACTTGACCCCACCACCCCAATCCCTCGACCTGCCACCCTGTGAATTTTGAGCTTTTCCTGAAGCTGTAAGATCCCCAGAAAGGCCACTACTTCTAAACCAGGGTTCAGCTTGTTGCTGTTGTCTGGGGTCAGCGTGTTGCTGTTGTCTGGGGTCAGCTTGTTTCTGTTGTCTGGGGTCAGCTTGTTGCTGTTGTCTAGGATCAACTTGCTGCGGTTATCTGGGATCAACTTGTTGCTGTTGTCTGGGGTCAGCTTGTTGCTGTTGTCTGGGGTCAGCTTGTTGCTGTTGTCTGGGGTAAACTTGTTGCTGTTGTCTGGGGTCAGCTTGTTGCTGTTGTCTGGGGTCAGCTTGTTGCTGTTGTCTGGGGACAGCTTGTTGCTGTTGTCTAGGGTCAGCTTGTTGCTGTTGTCTGGGGTCAACGTGTTGCTGTTGTCTGGGGTCAGCTTGTTGCTGTTGTCTGGGGTCAGCTTGTTGCTGTTGTCTGGGGTCAACGTATTGCTGTTGTCTGGGGTCAGCTTGTTGCTGTTGTCTGGGGTCAACGTGTTGCTGTTGTCTGGGGTCAACGTGTTGCTGTTGTCTGGGGTCAGCTTGTTGCTGTTGTCTGGGGTCAACGTGTTGCTGTTGTCTGGGGTCAGCTTGTTGCTGTTGTCTGGGGTCAACGTGTTGCTGATGTCTTTGGAGAGTTTTAAATCTTGAAAAGTGAAGATTTTCAGGCCTGGTATGCCACCTGGATAAAACGAGCTGAAAAGCGTGTCACAATTGGCGGTGATTACGTTGACAAGATGTCTGTCTAGGCTCTGATAGACGAGGAACACGATAAAAATACTTAGAAAAATCCCTTGAGTTCCAATCATGGCATGTGCGCGGAAACCTGTGACCCTTCGCAAGCATTTTTGGTACGCCGCCGCTGCTAAAACTTGTCAGTTTGTTGTTCCCAGAAGAAGCCGCTTTTATCCCTTTCTGTTTAAAAAAAAATTGTATCTAACTCCCCAACCCGTTACTACAGCTTGTGAGACTTGATTCCTGGCACTTATGAAAACCATTTTCGGATTTTAGTAACACTTACTGTTGCAGCGCTTATGGTATTTCTAATGCCTTAGGTATAAGTAAGAAAAGTGGAAAACCTAGTTTAAATCTCAAAAGGAACTTTTCGCATTGTGTCTTATTAATACTTTTAATAACAGTGTTATAACATATTTATATTTGTATGCGTTTGTGGGACAAATCAAAGTTAATCTGAAATTAATGTTTAAAATTTATTAGATATAATTAATGATTAAGGGGTATGATTTACTATTACTATTAAAAATTAATGTTATAATTCATAGTTATAAAAAGTGTCAAAAGATTCATTCAATCAAGTGTAAAATTTCTCTCCCTTGAAAATCCTTTTTTTACAATGTTAAAAACGTATATAATTATTGAAACTAAGCAAACCTCCTGCATTACGTGCTAGCATTACCTGCTAGGATTACCTGCTAGCATTACCTACTACCATTACCTGCTAGCATTACCTGCTAGCATTACCTGCTAGCATTACCTGCTAGCATTACCTGCTAGCATTACCTGCTAGCATTACCTGCTAGCATTCCCTGCTAGCATTCCCTGCTAGCATTCCCTGCTAGCATTCCCTGCTAGCATTCCCTGCTAGCATTACCTGCTAGCATTACCTGCTAGCATTACCTGCTAGCAAACCTCCTGCATTACCTGCTAGCACGTTTTGTAAATTGATGTTGATGAAGTTGTCTCTGTCCGTACGCTCGTGCTCGTGGTTAAACCCAAGGCTGTGGATGAGCTCGTGCATGATGGTACCTTTAGCCCCACATCCGGGACCGATGGACACTTCCTGTTTGCCCTTGTTCATGTTACCGACAGCAGAGTGGCACCTGGTTGTATGTGATATAACGTTGATTTGGAATAATATATGTTTATTAATTAGGTTTTTGGAATTGAAAAACTTTAATGAATCTCATTTGCAAACTATTGTCTTAGGATTGTAAATGGATTTAAATTGTTTAAGATTTGCACGATTTTAACTTTTTAATAGTGCAAATGGGGTAATTATTGAAATTTGGAAGAGATGTAAAGACTTTTCTTTTCAAAAATGTATTTCAAACATAACGTAAATTGCAGAAATGAAAAAGGGCAGACTGCGCTGGGCAGGACATTTAGAAAGAATGTCAAATGATAGAGGGGTAAAGAGGGCACACCACCAAAACCCCAGAGGAAAACGGCTCAAGGGAGGACCTAGTATTAGATGGATGGAGGATGTAGAGAAAGATCTACAACAACTGGGCATCCAATATTGGAGAAGAAAGGCGTTGATAAGGCCTGAATGGAAGGAGGTCGTGAGACAGGCCCAAGCCCTACATGGGCTGTAGTGGAGGGAGGTCGTGAGGCAGGCTTAAAGACTACATGGGCTGTAGTGGAAGGAGGTCGTGAGGCAGGCCCAAGCCCTACATGGGTTGAGTGGAAGAAGGTCGTGAGGCAGGCCCAAAGACTGCATGGGCTGAGTGGAAGGCGGTCGTGAGGCAGGCTTAAGCCCTACATGGGCTGAGTGGAAGGAGATCGTGAGGCAGGCCCAAGCCCTACATGGGCTGTAGCGCCACAGGGATGGATGTAAAATTCAATAACCAGTTGACGTGTGTACCTGATCATTCCCCTTACTCGTTGTTTAGTTCCCAAAAATTATCAGATATGGTGCAACAATTCACATTGTATCGTGTGATGTGTACGTGCGTCATCTAATCACTTTACACCGACATTAACAGTTCATTTTGAAAGTAAATTCTTAACAGTTTGACAGAGTTTTTCCCTACATAACGATGTTTTAAAAATTTGACAAATAATCATACTTCCAAAAATCTGATCTAAATCCTCGATATTTTAAATTCATATCAGATATGTCAACAAAGCCATGGAAACGTAGTTACAATAATATATTGGAGAATAATTTCATTTATTACGATGATATACTTTTTAAAAAAACCTCTTTCATCAAACGATTTATCCAGAAACAAACTGACCCTTTTCCCGAATTGATCTGTATGTAGTTTGCCTGCGTTGTTCTTGGTACGAACTTGATGCAGGTAGCCTGTCCGTTGACGTCATGTTCCAACTCTCTCATGGCTGCTATGATGACGTCATGGACTGCCGCCGCTGTGACAACGACAATACGACTGGTTTATTTTAATGTATCTCAAGAAAAGTGCTACAATAAAATAATAGGACGGCTGCCTAACGATGAGAATTTTTGTTTATTATTTTCAAATTTTGTTTATTGAGGGATAGACTCTAGATAGAGGCGATGATAAATTTGGAAGTATAAGAAGAATTAGTGGACAAAAATGTGTAATAGCCTTTTGAAGTTGAAACTCTAAGAGGCCAACTCGTACATATTTTAAATTAAAAATGTCAGTCATTTTGAGACATATGTTTAAAGTGCATGTTAATGGGTTACTGACCAAATCATTATATAAAAAAAAAAGATACTAAGAACAATCAACGAGAATTACCTTTTTAAATAGGAATCATTTACTTACAGTAAGTGCTGTTGATGACAAATGGAACTTGGCCGTTGGGCCATCGACTATTAGCATTGGACAAGGCATTTCTGTGCTGAAAAACAACAAAAGTTTTATTTTAACTACCAGAAAGTTAATGACACTGCTTGGGCCATCAAGCTTAGATCAACTGAACACATCACCCGACAGATCAATTGAACACATCACCTAACAGATCAACTGAACACATCACCTAACAGATCAACTGAACACATCAACTGACAGATCACCCTCCGAAAATACTTTTTATTCCGACAACATATCATAAATAATTAACTAATCAATTTAAGAGTTTAAGAATTCAAAAGTTCTAGAGTTTTCTCGCTAAGCTCTAATAGATCATACTGACCAGATCATACTGACCAGATCATACTGAGCAGATCATACTGACCAGATCAAACTCCATGTCATCGACTATTACAGTCCCGTGATCTGTGAACACCACTCCACCGACAGATTGGTCAGCAACTTCCGGATTGTCTGTTTGGGGTTTAGATTTTTAAAAGTCTATAAGAAAATATTCTTAAATAAGCCGGCGATCTCACACTTTATGACAATTAATAAGAGACTATGGCAATTAATAAAAGATTATGGCAATTAATAAGAGATTATGACAATTAATAAAAGATTATGACAATTAATAAGAGATTATGACAATTAATAAGAGATTATGGCAATTAATAAGAGATTATGACAATTAATAAGAGATTATGACAATTAATAAGAGATTATGGCAATTAATAAGAGATTATGGTAATTTATAAGAGATTATGGTAATTTACTCACATGCCAGTCAGATTTTTCAAACATACTTCAACAATAAATTTAGAGAGGGAGGCCATTTTATGACGTAATAATTTTAGGTCTTAACAAACATTAGACTTTTAACTAAAAATGATTTTCAGTATTGGAATTTTAGTATTTAATATACGTCTAATACTTAAACACTTGAAACAATAATAATTTTATGTACAAACTTAAAGAGAAAACATTTACTGACCGTGATCAATGACTCGCACCTGAAATAATTTAAAGTATGCACATTCAGATATGGATTTTTTTTTTCATTTTAAAATTTGTAAATTATTAATTTGAAGTTTTATACATTTTGTTGGGTATTATACGTATGATATCAGTAGTTATATATAATATCAGTAATTGTATATGATATCAGAAGTTATATATGATATCGGTAGTTATATATGATATCAGTAGTTATATAATTATATATGATATCAGTAGTTATATATGATATCAGTAGTTATATATGATATCAGTAGTTATATATGATCATGGGTGTATACGGGGGGGGGCAAGGAAGGGCATTTGCCCCCACCTACATTTGAAAAAAATAATAATAAATTTGTTACAATAAAACTGAACTAAATTCTCCGCAAGTTAATTACATTGAAGACAGTGTAAACATATCAAACATAAAAAAGAATTGTATCTGCAAGTATAACTGATTATATTACTGATTGTTGTAAAAAAAAATCTGTCATATTTTTAGCAAAAATACGCCAGCATTTATATTAATGTGTCCAAGTAGTTTCACATAGCAAACAGTAAAACGACTTGGACACATAAATATAAATGATGGCGTATTTTGATACAGTCGCTATTTTGAAATCGCTATTATGACGGTCGCTGTTTTGACAGTCGCTACTTTGAACCCGTGCCAGACTCCATGTATCACTTTGCTCCTTCTTACAAATTTCATGTAATGAGTTGGCGTAAATCATATCCGTGTGGTGTACCATATACATACACCTATGATCGAGTGGCATGCGCGCTCGACTAGCGTACCGATGGTCATGGGTTAAAATGCACGTGAAGGCAAGGATTTGTTCCCGAGGCTCAAAGCGTTCCCCAGCTCTGAATGGGTACCTACCATTAGTTAGGGAAATAAAGGCTGCCGGGTAACATGTGGAACACTACAGCCGTGGCCCGTGAACGCTGCATCATTTGCCAACAGACCGACATGGTCTGTGGACGCAATAATCTTCTGTATAGGAGGAATGTCTGTATAGATTAGACAAAACAACAACATCCAACATGCTGTATTGAGTTGATGTATATCCTACCAGTATGGTGTACCACACCAATACCTACATCAACAACATCCAATGGTGTACCACACCAATACCTACATCAACAACATCCAATGGTGTACCACAACAATACCTACATCAACAACATCCAATGGTGTACCACACCAACCCCTACCTCAACAACATCCAATGGTGTACCACAACAATACCTACATCAACAACATCCAATGGTGTACCACACCAA
>MUZC01000132.1:359977-418183 GCA_002072015.1 Radix auricularia
TATATATATAATAGAAGTTTTTACTGATGCTAAGTCCGAACTGATACTTAAATTACCTTAGCATTACTATTGATAATAATGTTATAAACCTTCTATTTAATGTTTGTTGTTCATTTTTTGTCATATCTTACTCACCGTCTTCTTTTATAAAGATGTGGATATATACATTATATATAATCAATAACTAATACTATTACTATTACTATTAATTATTAGCAATATTAAAGTCAAAGAAATACAGGTCCCATTAACATTAGACCTTAATACTATTACTATTAGTTTTCTAGTTATAATCGTATATGTTATTTTAATTACTTAACTTATTTATATTATTTATAAACTATGTGGTATGCTATTAAAATTATTGAAAATTATGAGAGCATAATTAGAAGTTTTTACTGATGCTAAGTCCAAACTGAAACGTAAATTACCGTAGCATTAATATTGATAATAAATAATAATGTTATAATCCTTCTATGTAATGCTTGTTGTTCATTTTTTGTCATATCTTACTCACCGTCTTCGTTTTACAAAGATGAGGATATGTAATATACATTTGACAAACACTTAATATTTTACATATATTATCAATAACTAATACTATTACTATTATTATTAATTAGGGCTGCGGAAATTAACGATTAATTTCTCGATTAATCGGTAAAAAATTTATCGATTAAAATTATTTTAATCGATAAAATAGCGATTAAACTGAAGAGGTTGTTTTAAATAATTTTTTCCGATTTATTAATCAATGATTAATTATAATTAATTATTAATTGTTTGCTTTTTTTTACGTACAAACTTCTCCATTTAGAAAAAAAAAGATTTTGCAAGTGTAACCTTTAAAATAAGCTCTTATATTTACATTTAAAAAATATTAATTGCCTTTTTTTGTTAATTCCCTTGAAATTTTCAGTTTAATGACGTCATACATCTTATTTTTAGCTTAATTAAAATTATCGATTAATTATTCGGTAATTGTTCAAAAGTTAACGATTAAATTTAAATTAATCGATAACAGCCATACTATTCTTTATTAGCAATATGAAAGTCAAAGAAATACAGGTCCCTTTAACATTAGACCTTAATACTATTTGTATTAGTTTTCTAGTTATAATCGTATATGTTATTTCAGTGGCGTCGCTAGGGGGGTGCGGAGGGGGCGGGCCGCCCCGGGTGACACCATCAGGGGGGTGACACCAGACCGTAAAATTCTATATATTCCCGTTATTTGGCACTGGAAAACTCGGAGGATTTCTATGGGTTAAATCATGAGGGGGTGACACCATGAGCTACCGCCCCGGGTGACACCATGAGCTACCGCCCCGGGTGACACCAACCCTAGTGACGCCTCTGTGTTATTTTAATTTCTTAACTTATTTATATTATTTTAAAACTATGTGGTATGCTATTAAAATTATAAGAGCATAATTTAGTTAGAAGTTTTTACTGATGCTAAGTCAAAGTCCAAACTGATACTTACCTTTGAATTAATAATGATAATAATAATAGTGTTATAATCCTTTTATTTAATGTTTGTTGTTCATTTTTTTGTCATATCTTTCTCACCGTCTTCTTTTTACAAAGATGAGGATATATACATTTGACAAACACTTAATATTTTTACATATATAATCAAAAGAAATAAATTTCAATTAAAATTAGATAATATTACTAAGTAACATAAGAATAATTACAAGAGATAAAAAATGATAATACGTTCTTTTTAATTATGTATAGTAGAACTAATAATAATAATTCAGTGCTCTGCAAATTTGTTTATTTATATCGCATAATATTCATTAATACATAGTTATATAGCCGTTGTAGGTCTCGATCAACTGATCGCAAAAATAACTTTACATACATTACAGCGCTTTAAAATTTATAATTGACCCATTAGAATATCTAGAGCACCAGAAATGAACTGGGGCCTTAGGAGACTTAAGAAAAAAACGTGATGACAAAATTCGAAGTTCATTGGAGTCGTTAACAGAATGAGAAAACTGGTATCCTAATGAAAGCTGGGGGAATGTTTTGAGTACAGCAATATGGCGATAGGCTCCGCCCACTGGCTTCAGCTGAGGGGGACCATCTGATAGCAGACGGCACCTCCGTGTAATCAAACCTCCTTGGTCGATTCAAATAAGTAATTCTGAACACTATATGACGTCATATCCCCTCACGCTACATCACAATAATAATGTGTCAATATAATGCGCACAACGCAACATGCTAACATAATCATCCACAAAGCGGGAAAAATCTATTAACTATCATTCTTGAATCTAGATTAAATAAAAAGTAATTTAAAATCAATAATTTTGAAACTAACCAGAACAATTATTTTAAAAAATTGCTGCTAAAATTACGGGAGTCGAACGAAAGTACATCTTTCAAACATTCCATCTTCAACATTGTTCTAAATATTATTAGCTATCGTTTGGCGTTTATTTCAACCCGATAGATGTAATGGTTGGCGAGAATTTGACAAAATTATGATATATTTGGGGTCTTTTTTTTATGGCCGTTGCACATTCGTGGGACCTCATTAACATATTTGCAAAAGACCCGAACCCTCTATCTGGTATGATTCAGGAGGAGTTGCATCTGCAAGCTCGACAGTCATTTCAATCATATAAACACACTTTAACCGTTTGGAAATTGCGACCAAAAAGATTGCGGGTTATAATATTAACCCATTTCAGCTCCAATTATTTTTGTGTGTACAAATTTCATATTTCATGATATTTTTAGTGTTTTGAGCCGTCCATAAATGACGTCACACGATTTTTTGCCAATTTTTACCCCCCTTCCTCTCTTGTCACACTTCATCACAAAAACTTAGACTCCCCCTCCAATATGACGTCATAACATCAACTGATTTCAGGGGACAATGTTTTGCACCTGTTTGCTCTTATTGTCCATGTCACACCGTAATTTCTATTCTCCAGTTCTTTGAAAAGTTGAAATGAAATAAAGAGATTATCAAAATGTGTATTGCAATAAATTGTATGGTAGTGGCCATTTATGAATCAATGTTTTTCAAGACTATAGTGGCAAATTTACTTAATACTCTCTAGTTCAGTGCATCTACCTTATATGTACGTCCTTGATAAAAGATTAAAGGTCACAAGATAACCATCGTCTTATTAGGTTCAATATAAACTTCTACATGGTTATCATCGTCTTCTAATATAGCGATTATGACATGTATAGTCAGGGATCTAAAATATGAAACATAAAATAAACTTGGAACACTCTAGAAATTCGATAGTCATGAAATATGTGACATTTTTAAAATGTCACTGGGGCCGTCCATAAATGACGTCACGCGATTTTGGCCGATTTTTTTACCCCCTCTCCCCCCTACGTCACGCGTCGTCACAAAATAGTAGAACCCCCCCTTCCAAAAATACGTCACAAAACTNAAAAAAAAAAAACCCCCCCCCCCCCCCAAAGAAAAAAAAATAATATAAAAAAAAATATTCTCAATTTGAAAATAAGTATGTTTCAAATCACTTTTTTGTCATTTAATTATTTATTTAGTGTAGGTCTACAATGTAATATCGTAACACGCGTGAAGGTATGTAAAAGGCATTAAATAAATTGAAAGCCAGTTCCTCTCGAACTTTTTCGTATCAGACGACCAGCAATAATTTTTCCATTTTACCAGGTACCATTGAATTCTTTTCCCGTTTTGACATGATTTTCTCTGTACTGATTTCGTAGCAAAATAAGCCACTACACAGCTCAAAGCCCCATAAGATTTAGTATGAATTCGGCTTGTTTTAAATATTACTTTTTTTTTTTAATGTTTAATTGCCAAGGCATAGCAAGACAGCTAACGAAAAATTCAGCGGTAATTTCAATAACAATTTGATGTGATTAACCTTCGCAATTAAGCTCGCGAATGTGACTATTGATATTACAAGGATCATTGCATTGTTGATAGACCTAGAATATATAGAAACAAGACAATTCTTCAAATTGATTTCGATCTTCTAATGACAGTTTTCCTGTTAGTATATGCACATCAAAGGCATTTGATCTAAAATTAGCACATTGATATCACATCTTATGTTTTCTAAAAAATTATTAGGTATGCGCTGGAAGAGGAATATGGCAAATATTGTGCGAACCCCACATTTGTGCTGGAAAAAAGGGTGTCATCTTGTGCGTCGCAAAACAAAGTAATTCCTGCAAGTTGAGGACTGAAAAAATACTATGACATTATTAAAATATCCAAAATTATCATAACTTTTCACTCCGAAGCTCACAAGTTTTTTTGTTGGGTTTTTTTTTTTCATTCTTTTTTCTTCATTATTTCACGTAGGCCCTATGTCACACAACAGTTGTAAATATAATATCCCCAATGGACGAGGCGTGTTTAAATTGTTGCATTCTCTTGTTGAATAATGAAAATGCATGGCTACCGCTATCGGTCTTTTTAACCAAGTGGTCGGTAAGCAGCGATAAATTATCTCATTTGGGGTAAAACTAAAAAGGGAACTCTTGGGGGTAATGCTGAATCATTGTGGGAATAAAAAATTGCTAGAATCCGCTACTTTTGTGTTAACATAAACTTTGATTATATTTTATTTTAATGCATACAAATTAAACATTGACTATAAATCATTACTGTTAACTTCTTTGTTTATAAAAAAAAAAATAATAATATTTTTTAAATGTATATTTTTTAATCCCTCAATTAACTGACGGGCATCCCCTAAGAAAAAGGTCGGCGAACAGGGATAAATTACCTCATCTGGGGTCAAAAGGGAATTCTTGGGGGTAATGCAGACTCATTTGGACATATAACATCCACTACACTCAGGAGCGGCGTTTAAGTGTGGCAACTGGGGCGACTGCCCCAGGCCCCGCGCTTAGGTAGGCCCCGCGTTTCGGTCCTGAACATGTCTCGTCCTGGTTAATAGCCTATACATGTAGAACCAAAGAGTGGATGGTAGAACGTATGCTGGAAACGATTGTAAAGAAGCAAAAGAGGCACTCTTGTAATCCTTTTTGAAGGTCAAATTCCGTAGCGTAGCTCTAGACGTCTTTGAAAGCATTACACCGTTAGCGGAAAATAGGTCAGATGTACCATTCAGCCAATCCCCTTTATTTTTGTACACGTCATTCAAAATATATTTACTAAAATAGTTATTTTTTAGAAAACTGTGTCATCGGAATGGCAGTGTCTCGGTAGTGGTGCGATCGGAAACATTAATTAGCGTCATCAAAGTGATATCAACATGAGTGGAAGAGATCGCGATAGATTTCGCAAATATGACTCAGGCGCAGAAAAAGCTAAAAAAAACGCAAGCTAAGAGAAGAATTCGACAGAAGTCAAACGGTAGCACTGGATAAATACTTTCCAAAACAAGCAGATAAACAAGATTTTGATTGTCCTGCGGTTGCTGCTGTGGACTCTACCGTAGCGACCACTGTTAATGATACAAGTGACAGTGATTGTTGCGAATCCACCACCGCGCCATTATTGGATATGAAGTCACCACACTGTGAAGTTAGCGACAGTGAAGGCGGCTTTAGTGAAGTTGTTTCTGCAGATAACAATTTATTCCCAGGTATCGCAAAAGACATCTACGATCCGATTAATTGGGAACATTTAACCTGTGCTTAAATCACGTCGTAACCGGCACGTCATTTTTCGATAAGAATAAACCGTTGTTTATAGACCAGAGGATTTAATGAACTTGTAATAATTTAATAAAAAGGTGACACGCGGTATTAAAATTACACAATAATCAAGATATTTCATATTTTTAAATACCATAGCATACTGGTGCTTAGCGATCTTTACTAGTACTCTGGCCCCGCGGGGTCATTGCTGGCACTAGGCCCCGCGCTTACCTAACGCCGCCACTGACTACACTCCACTAGATATATTCAAATACGTCATGTGTACGTGTACGCTTGGAATATATGCCCACTATTGAACCTATTCCTTTGACAACTATGTAGATTTCTTACCTACGTACTATACGAAGACACCAAAGCCCACCCTACTTTCGTTTATATTGACCCGAGTACCAATAATTTAAATCCACATGACTTAACTGTATCAAATATCCTTTCTGTCATATTTCAAATTAATGCCTTTAAAAACTGAGATAAGAAGAAATGTTGTCCTCTCGAACTGCGATGTCAAGAATTTGATGCATTCAATAAAGTTAATCATTACTTTTGACTAATTTTAAATGGACACATTTATCATTATATTTAGAATGGCCAGAGTCGTTTGACCAAAAACCAATCGAAAAATTATATCAACCTTAAAATTAAAACGTTTATAATTGTATCAAAAAGATTCCCCACCCACCCGCATCCCCATGTATATTCCGTGTCGTTTTGATTTAAAATATCTACATATAATCCTTTTCAGATCTTTTTTAGACACTTGTTCTGTTTGTAAAACTCACCAGTTGCAGTTTCGGGGGGGGGGGGGGGTAACCAATTTTTTTTTAAAAAAGTTCGCAGACTACTGCCGCGAGTGAACCAAGCGAAGCTGTGGTTATATCACAAACGCTTTGATGTCAACATCAAACGACGCAGGGTAAAAATTTCGTATGTTCTTGTGTGGGTTCTCAAACTTATGAATTATATTCATATTTAATTTTCATGTCTTGATAACTTACGCCAACCGGCGTCTGATGGCTTATCGACCGGCACTTTGAAAAGCACTGATTAAAAAAAAAAAAGTCTTAAAATAAATTTTAACCGAACAAATATTTCAGTGGAAGTTTTATTTAAAGTTACCCTTTTGATGTGACGTCACATTTCTTCAACCCTCCTCCCTCCCCCCACGTCACGCATCGTCACTAAAGTGAGAACCCCTCCTCCCCCTAAGTGCGTGACGTCATTTATGGACGGCCCCACTGCATTAGCTCAGCGTGCCATATATGGCAAAGCAATTATAAAATGATATGCAGCAAAAAGAATGGATTAGACAAAAATAAAATTTAACTAGAAATGTCAGTTTATTCCTTGTTTAACATATGCAGTTACCGCCAGTTACCAAAAGAACATATTTATCACGGAAATTAGCAAAATATGTTTTCTTATTCTTAACAGGAAGCCATTGTCTTTTTTTTTGGGGGGGGGGGGGCTAAAAACACCCCCACTTCAGACTTATCGAACCCCGCGTCTTGAGTCTCGTACTTATAATTGTACAATACTGTACATAGTTGCGTCTTTTACGCGCTTAAATACTACTATGACCTTTGAATTGAGTAGTGTGAATGTCTCATTCATAATTTCGTTTTAAGCACACATATAATATAGAATCTACTTGTTTCATCTTATCTGCTACTCAGACGCTCACAGAAGATTATTATCATTATTAAATTAAATTATTGCGCCCTGAGTCCTACGCTTATCCTGGTTTGTGTTTATTATTCCATCTTTAATAGGGTTTTAAGCAATTTATCTCAAATTTATAAAATATTGTCATATGTGAAAACGCAACCTGTGCACTACTCTTGCGATGAGAATAGTCTAATACGAAAAATATAGTTTTTTTCTTCCGATAAAGTAAAGTGATAACATAAAGACCCATTACTAATTATTTATTTCTTTTGATATTAATGATATACATAATGTGGTTTCTGATTGGTTTGTATATCATTTGTTTACTTCCGGTTAATTAGCGGAAGTGGGATAGATTTTGTGGACATGGCCTATTAATGCTATTTCTATGGCGAAAATAAATTTTAAATAACTTTTTGTGAATATAAATAGCATTTGTAATTTAGTTACGCAAAATAATAAGTATATGTTATCTTTATTATGACGTTATGAGACACAAGTATAAATTTATTTGAATTATTCGAAATAATTTTATAGTTTTTGCTATGATTTGACCACAAACTCCCTCAAATTACCCGGACAACTGGTCAATAATTTTCAGAAAGAATTGGTAAACAGGTTAACTAATTTTAGCACAAAAATTGATGCTACTTCTTATTTGATTAAATTTACGGTTGTATTATTTATATATTATTAGACCAACGGTAAAATCAGCTATTGAATTATATTGCATTCCAATAATATACTTAAAACACTAGCTGAATAATAGCTACAGTCAGTGAGACAACAGTAGTATGATTAGTATACTAGTACTAGTATACTTCAACTGTCACTGAACTCACTGTCGACTGAGCACCTGCATACGAAAATTTTGTCAGACTTACTGACTCACTTGATTTAAAATTTGGTGCTTTGACAATTAATAGAAATTGATTGTCTAGTACTTAAAATTTTGGGTAATCCTGCAGTTTTACATGTATTCATGTATGTATATAAATTATAATTTCACAGCAAAATTTCATGATTTTGTGAGAACTTCGTTTTTTATTTATTAAATGAAATTAAATTTAAATGCATTATTTATAACAACAATATAATATGTTGTCTTATCTCTTGCAAACGCTGCTCCTATACAGAAGTAATTGTATTTTAGCTATTGCAGCGCTAATTTTTTGGTCTCATTAATTTTTAAGGCTTTTTTCAGCCCTTGAAGGTACATAGAGTTCATAGACTTAGACATAATTATAATTGGGATAGGATACATCCATTTTTTAAATTTTCTAGCACCCTACTTGCCGGGTTGTCACAGTACGATGCCAAATGAAATTTTCTCACTTAAAAACAAACAAAATAAGAATCAAGTAAGCATCTAGTAACGAAATAAAAAATGAAATTGTGTTTAAAATATTTATTTATCTTCTAAGAACATTACAATAGATTATAATAATACTTTTTAAAAAACATCTTCAGTCAGTAAATTTATTTTAGCAAGGGTCGTTCCAGGTAAACAATATCTGGCAAGCAGGGTGGTAGATGAACAAAATGGATGCATCGTGACCAGATTATGTATCATATGGAGCAGAAAAATTGCCGTAGCAACTGATAAGACTTACAAATTAGCATTGTGATAGCTAAAATACAACATATGATAATGCATTTAATAAATTAAAAATGTAAGTTCTCTCGAGAAAATTAAATTTCGCTGTGAAACTGCAGGATTAGGGGCCTTCCATAAAGTACATCAGTACGTCACACTCCAGGGGGGGGATGGGGGTTTCCAGCCATGTGTCACGTTATGGTGGTTTATATTAAATTTTAATTATTTTGTTAACTCATTCGCTACTAAGCACAAAAACCAAAACACCCCCTGAAATACTAAGCAAAGGGAGATTACTCTCAACAACATGCACCCCCATGTTAAATAAAAATATTTTTAAACATCTAAATGAAAATTTAAAATAACAAAACATGCACCAAAAGAAAGAAAATTGGATGAGCTTTTAAAAAATGTATAGGTTGATGCACTTTTATTCACAAATATATTTTATATAAATCTGGAAAAGTGTTTTTTTTTAAATTTACGTCACTGTTTTTGGGCATCGACCTCCGTTGTTTGTCACTTTTTATTGTTTTATTGTCTCATGAAACTTTGGGAAACATCTTATCCACTGACAAATTAAATTTTGTAATTGGTTACTTGATTCTAATCTTGATATTGATGTAAAGGAATTTATATATGTCCTCATTAGTAACCTCCTTCCACAAGGTGTCTTTCTGGCTGTTAGCTGCGGCTCCACATATGGTTTGTTTCAGCAATTAACAACTCTATCATGGCAGAGTTCAAGAAAAGCTTGAAGTAGTCTATGGGACTGCTGTCAATAGGGAGAAAATGATTTCCCCTATTATTTCATTAAAATTATATAGCTTGTCCGTAAAACTGATCAAATTGTCTGACCAAGATTCAGAGACAGTGTCTCCATCACTCTCGTTAGCTTGATTCGGATCACTTATTGTTATTATCAGTAATAGTAATATCAGTATCACTATCAAAGTCTATTCCTCCTAATTGTATGAGTTATTAACTGCTGCATAATTAGAAGTTGCAGCAACAATTAAATAGTCAAGAAAATGAAAGTTCATTGCATAAAAATATTCAGAAACCACATGTTCAAATTTCATCAAATATGATCCGACTTCTAAGCCACACAACTTTCAAACCGTTAATGATATAAACATCCGTTTTTTTAAAACAAAATCAGCGAGGTTTCTACTTTTCAAAAAGTGGAGAGCTATTGAAGGCTATTGGCACGGTAACCATGCTTCTCGCGAGGTCACGTGATGTATGAGCGTTGCTAGACGTCATGTCGCATTCGGGTGCATTAGTAGCAAGAGGGGTATGTCACATTCAGTCGCATTAGTAGCGAATGAGTTAATAAATAAATTAGTTTTATTCGAAAGTGTGGCGTACTTTAGGGGGGGGTCCAAGATTTGTGACAGGGTTGGTGGGGGGTATTTAAAAAATAATTAAAGGTAGCATGATGCACTTTATGAATGGCCCCTGACCAAATTTTGACTCAATACTTATTTATAATAGAAGAATATTTGCTAGTACTTACTAATATTGAATTCTTTGGAAAATATGCATGGTAGGAAAAAAAAATTAAAAACCTGGGGCTCGGAGATTGGAGGCCAACCATCAGATAAAAATTGCTAAAATAAAATTCTGTAAAGCATAGGCATAGGCCTAAGTTAACAAAGTAAGAAGTAAATGATAAATATTTGGGATGTTATACTCCATGGTAATCACTTGTCACTTTATTTCAGTCTTCACAACATACAGTGATACAGGAAAGTGGAGCCATTCAACAAAATTAGGCTTATGTTAAAGCAAAGAATAAAAAATAAGATGATGCTCATCTTTGTTTACATTTTTGTTATGGAGAGTGAGGGCCCCTTACCAAATACAATGTATAAGTCTCATTATTTGTTTTTGGAAGAAATTAATATAAAGCTAAGGGTTGGAGTTAGGTTAAGATGTCTAGTTTTTCATGCGGTGACAACAAAGATGGCAGTAAACTATAGCATTTATGGAGCACACTGTCCCCTTTATAATTACCAACTTTTTAAATTCAAAAAGGAGAGGAAATGCAAACATTTATTAAAAATGAGTTTTCACCCTATGCTGAAACAGAGGACTAGCCCACTATTTATTATTAACAGCATTGTAAGCTTAGCCAGCCCAGCGTTACTACCATGCTATCAACACTTGATGTGTTTCTGTGTCTGCTCAAGACAAATATGCTGCCAGTTGCTGGACCTCCTACAACCAGTTTATGGTTTTCTGAATGTATTAGGGGGTGGCCGGATATCTGGGTATCCGGCACTATCCAGATTTGCCAAATTCTTATGGCAGATTTTTGTCGGATGAATGTAGTTAAGAATTATTTGAAATTAAATTAATATTAATAGTTTATTATAACTTATATATGCAAATTTATAAACAAATATATTTTGTAAAAAGTAAAAAACAATAACCAGAAATCGGTACATTTAAAAAGAATTTTCTTCGACAACAAAAAAGTTAAACTGGAAATAAAATCTGAAAACACTAAAAGGTAATTCTGCAAAAAATTAGAAACCATTAACCTTATTTATTTATTATAACATCGTACATGCAATACACTAAACATAAATTACACCTAACATATGCTACATTGTACACAAACAGGCTGTAGCTGACTCAACTTCAGCGAATGACATACGTCTTAATTACGTCACAGAAATAAATTAATTGAATCTGCATCTGCATCTCACTACGGTTTATTTGCAGAGGCATAGTAGGCTATTCTGTTCGTTCATTCAATTTATTGTAAAATTTTCATCATTGATGTTCACTGTGTCACAGACTGTCATTATAGATAGCAGATACTCTCGATATGTGGGATAATAAATACTTAAATAAATAGTATTAAATACTTATTAGAAAGTAGTCAAGTACACCCCTTAACCCTCACACTTAAATCCGGAGATATCCGGCAAATATTAGTGCCAACTATCCGAATCCGGCAAATAGTACAAAAACTTATCCAGCCACCTCCTAGAATGTATGTGCATAATCCAATAACGGCTGGACAAAGGCTTTAAAGGCTGTTTCTTTTGCCGTGGAGTTTCCAATCCTGAGGTTTTACCGTAGAAATCCTAGTGTACTGTTTGCCAGGCTAAATACATGGTCAATATGTTCACACTAGCTCACCTCTCTTTGTATAAAAACCCCAAGGTGCCTTACTGAAGAAATTGATTCAAGCAAATAGGCACAGAGCTTGCAAGGGTGGTGTAGAATGCAGTTGCAGAAAGTCAAAAAGTTTTCCAGGTTTAACATTTTGCAGAAACTAAATATTAGTACATGATCTTTATTCCAAATGTTAAAACTTAAATATACACAAACTAAAGGCTAATTCTTCTATGTTTAGACCATTAATATAGGTATTCTAAATGAGCTGCCGCGATTTGCGCTATTCCGAGATTTTTTGGCTGTGTCGCGCCAACTCATTTGGCTCATAAATCATTATACCTATGCACATAAAATCAACTGATATAGAGAGAGGAAAAGTAGTTCTACCACAAGATATAATTTGTACTGCGTTAAAATTAAATTAAAGGGTAAAAACCATTGATTTTCTCAGTAAAATTATTACTACTAATGAACTAAAATACTTTAAGATCTAAATCTTCACGATTCATGGAACTTAGTTTAAATTTAAGCTTTTGTTTTAACTTCCTTGCGTAAATGACATACCTCCTCAACTTATTAGTCAGGTGTTAAAACTTGAGTTCTGTTGATTCCTGGTGGGGTTTTCACTTCAGATAATTTATGAAACTGTTATTGTGCTTTTTCCTATTGCACATGATAAGAAAAAGATATCTTTGAACTAGATCAAATTCAATTAATTGTAACTTAGCACTAACTTTACTTGTTGATTCATTTTATTCAACAGGATCAGTAAATGAAATTTGTGAAAAGGACCTACAGAATGGATAAACCATTTCTCTTGATTGTTGTGACCCTGAGATATAATCTACCAATAATTTAATTCAACTTACCACAGACTTTCATAACTTTCCCTTTCTTCAGTTGAATCTGCTTCATTATAATGATATAAAAGATTAAGTGTAATGTCTTTGACTTTATGTGGCGAAGACATGACAACACAAGCACCACTTGCTTTAAGTGTTCAGCAAGAGGTTCAGCTTCGTTTTCTAGGACCAGCAGATGTTAGTGAGGTTAAAAAGTTATGCAGAGAATGGTTTCCGATAGAGTAAGTTCAACTTTAATCTTTCATGCATATCTTTAAAGTAACCTTATTAATTTAATTTGGTTGCATGGTCTCATTTTGTACCTAGGTTTTCAATATTCTGATGTCCTGACTTTGAAATAATTAACAGTACTAACACAGGTGTTAAATAAATCTATTAATTAATCTGAAAAATTATGCACTTGTATTTGTAGGAGAAAATGAAAAAACATAAAATGACCTAGATCAACTAACATCACAAAATTTTTTGTCCTAAAAAGAGTATACCCATATTTCACCACTAAAGCACAAGGTCAAGATCAATGTTCCTTCTAAGGTTTGTTGGTCTGTATGCAAAGTAAAAAAACTTATGTGCAAAGTTGCACAGCATCCATTTTTTTGTGCCATATTTACAAAATTTGCTGCATGGTAATTCTAAGCTGCTGCGCGGCTTTGGTCAAATATCTGTGCAGCCACACACAGCTAAAAGGGAACATTGGTCATGATCCTTCATTGCCGTTTTATCTCATGGTCAAATATTATATGCAGGTATCCTGACTCTTGGTATGAAGAGATTACGTCCAATTCACGATTTTATTCTCTTGCTGCTACCTACCACGGACTCATCATTGGTCTCATAGTAGCAGAGCTTAAACCCCAAGGGAAACTTAATAAAGAGGTAAATTTCATTATCGATTGTGATTTTCTTACTGTAATTTTAACTTGTTTCTAATGGCAGTTTTTGTTACCCACAAACATTTATTAATCATTTTTAAAATTAAATTTCCAATGCAAACGTCTGGTCAACAAAGTTTTTTTCAGGTCCAAACAACTCATACAACCAAAACAAATATAGAAATAAATGCTGAGACTCATTAAAGTAAATATGTTCTGCGGCTGACAGTAACTTAGCAAGGAGTCATACTGAATGAATGTGATCCTGTTCCTTGGACTTTCTGCATTCAATAAATCTTTACACAAGAAACGCTTACAGCTGGGTCAATTTTACTATCCAAAAAAAAAAAACCCAACCTATTTCAGATAGATGAAACATTCTTTTATTTCAGAAAATGTTAATTGGTTTGGCTCAATAGTAATTTTTTTTTTTTAATTAATTGATTTGTGATTTACACATATCTTTATGTAATGCCTATTGAATCCATAGAGATATGTTCTCCACTCTTAACACCATTATAACTTGTTACTAGTGTAACTAGTACTAGTAGTACTAGCTTAACTATTTTAATTATCAATACCTTGAGTAATGCAAACAAAACTATAAAAGTCAATTTCACTGAGTATTATTCATTTAAATTATTAGGGGCATAAACTGTGTCCTACATATTAGTTTATACAACATTTTTTTTTAAAGTTTATCTTAGTTAACATATTTGAAAAATAGGAGCTTGCTTGCTATCTTATATATTGTATCAAAAAGTTATCTTATAATATCTACCTTTAAAAATGTAAACTTCTGATTGACTTTTATATTAATTTTAGTAATGGCAGTTTTCATATTACTGAAGCATCATCAGAATTAGAAGCCAAATATTGATTCGCATAACAGTCTGTAGAAAACTTGAAATAAGTAATTTACTCAAATGTCTTATTTTAGGATGGTGACCTTCTGGCTAGTTACTATCCACCATCAGCTCAGGTTGCTTATATACTAAGTTTGGGTGTTGTTGGAGATTTCCGCCGAAATGGAATCGGTAAGTACCATCCATTTTTTGCATAATTGTTAAATTAAAATAGTTCTTTAAAGTTTCGGTTTCTTTTTCTTTCAAATAATCAGGAAGCCTTCATTTTTTTGCAAGTTTAACTCTTCCATACCAATGACTTTAAGTATGCTAGTAATTTTCCTATAAATTTTGGTTAAGTAAAAACATCATGAAATTAAAATTCATAATAACTGACAGGATTGCTAATTCCTTTTTTTAAAAAAAATATATATGTATATATACACACACACACACATTGATTTTGAAGTTAGGTAACAGAGTTTTTTTTAAACATTTTACTTTATCATCCTCCTATGAAATATTTTATATTATGCTTGAGATCAAATCTGATTATTTATGATGGCTTTTGTTGTTGTTTTTTTCTCAGTATATCTGAGGATGTTACTGTTACAGATGATAGTATTTTTCAGAATTTAATTAAAAATAATATTACTAAAACTCTATACCTATATTCAGTAAAAGGTGTTTGATCAGCTTCATCATTAATTTTTTACTTTTTCTCTCCAGCTTCATTGCTTCTGGATAGTCTGCTTTCATACCTCACCTCTAAAGATCGTTTTGACTGTAAGGCTGTCTACCTTCATGTTCTCTCCACAAATACCGTGGCTCTCAGGTTCTATGAAAGACGCAGGTTCCGACGACATCTTTTCCTACCTTACTACTATGCTATTCAGGGAAAAGCAAGGGATGGCTACTCATATGTGTTATATATTAACGGGGGTGAGCCTCCTTGGTCAATTTTATATCCTTTCGTAGCCTGTGGATTTAGTACCTGTTTGAAAGTGTTAAAGAAGTGCACAGATTATGCCTTGAAGAAACTGTGCTTCTCGTGATGTTCAAGTTCTGTTGCATTTTCATTAGCTCTATTTTAAATAAATTATTAATGTCATCATAATTACCTGATTATTAAAATTAGTTTTTTAAATATTTTTTTTAAAGAAATTCATTTTCCTTCATAGATGTGCATGCTTTTTGTTTTAACATTTTTTTGTGTGTGCATGAGTATGGCTTAAATTATAAATGTTGAGTTTGTCCATTCTCATATTACCCTGGAGCTTTTTATGTGATCCAGAAATTCATGTTATTATTTTTTTAAATACTGTTAAATGTACTGTAAATAGTATATAGCGTGTTTGCTTGATAGAAGGTTAAATTTGTTAGAACCACAAAATGTTTCACATTTTCCTTAACTGGGTCACTGATTACCTCACACATTGCAGTGCTGTGGTCACCAAACTACAACCCTGTGCACTTCCTCGTCAAGTATACAGTGCTGTAAGAAATATTGTTCAGCGTTTGCTATCCAGGTCAGTGTCAGAAGTCTCACACAATAGTTGAAGGACCTTGTTCAAATTTCGCAATAGTAAAAACAATATTTTGTTAACTGTAACTGTGTTCTGGCTTGTGCATGTCAAAGTTTTTGGAGTTCCAAAACAGATGAAACCAAGTAGGTTATAAATTTCATTTTGTTTTTAATGAAAAGTATGTCCCTTGCTTGATGGATCAGCTAATGTTGCTGGGGAATTTAAGCCATTAGGAGTGTACAGATGCTTATGAATATTATTGTGAAAGCCTTGATAATATCTTTTTCAGTATTTAAATTGTTACAATACACAAGCAAGAAGCTAATTGACCTATCAAATGAAATCCAAATCCTGAAAAGTGTTTTTTTTTCTATGTATTTTTTTTTTTTAAATATTAATAAAAGTCAATTATTTTTCTTTTTAATACTATCATACATTTTTTTGTGTGTAAAAGTAACACACCTTATTTTGGACTCTCGTTATTAACATACGTTTAGTTCACTTTTGAAAATTCTTGGAATAGCTCAAATGTAATTTAAAATTATTATACAGAGTTCAATAATTCAAGAAAGTTAGATTATTTGAGTAAATAATTTGATGATTGGATTATTACATGATCAATGACCATTTTACCTTTGAATTATATGCAAGTATCTGAAGGCCTCAGTGCTAATGAAAGCTCCCTTTCAATTAATTAAGTTACACATTCAACATTTCTTAAGAGCATAACATGTATACTTCAACTCTTTATACTTTATTTATTCTTCACCACACTTAAGAGTTGATGCTTTAATTTGTTCCCCTTCATTTTACAGTCTTAATTTTTATATTATTGGCTTTTCTGTGATTCACTCTATTGAACAATTAAATGTTAAAAATACTATTGAGAATATGGTGTATGTATTCATCAATTTTGTAATCTGGTTTTAAATAATTCATTGTGAAGGTCATATAATTGTTTATTCTAAATGATTAGACACCCTCAACTTTAAAGAAAGAATCCCAAGCTTGAGATTTATTTTTGTCTGATAAATCTTTGAGAATTCTTGTTTCCTATGTTCAGTTGGGGTGAGCACTAGGCTGTGAAGCATTGGTACTGTAGTTAATTTCACTTTCTTTAGAACTGTATTCAATATATATAAATATTGGGGCTGGTACTGATTTTTAAAAAAAAAATTCATTCAATTAATCTGGAAGAAATGTAATCGATAATTATATTTTTATAATGCATATATAGATCCTGTTAAGTCCAGATTCATTATTTCGCAAAATCAGTTAAGTTGCGGTAATGCCATGGCTCCCAAATTTTGTGACGTAACACAGCAAATTCGTTTTGCTATGCAAGAAATAAGGAAGATAACCTTTTTGATTATATATGCACGTCTTAATAAGTAATAATAATATGAGGGAAAAGTAAGCAAGTAACAAAAAATATAAATTATCAATAATTTGAAGGAAAAAAAAAATAGAAATGTTTTCTATAATTTTAATCGATCAAATTAATTGTTAAAATTCTGTATTGATTAAAATTAAACGATTAATGAAACATTAATTTTCGCAGCCGTAATAAATATATGTTTTTAGAATTCATTTGCAAGTAATTTATTCAGCTGATAAAATGCCTAAAGTTAGGGTTTTACTACTAAAACTAAATGTTAAAATAATTTGTCTTTTCCCTAGTGTTAAGAGAAATTTAAATGAGTGTGTTACTGGTAGTTTAGGGAGTTTGAGGTGTAATCTTATTTTACTATTCATAATGTGTTTTTGATTCAATTATAAATGCTTTAGATATATTTGAAACAAAATCATTATATGCAGAATTTCTTTCAAATTTACAAAATTAAAAAAGGATTGCAATAATTTTTTTCAACATTATCATTTTATAATATTTTTAAAGTAAAAGTTCAAGTTAAAAATTAAGAATTCTTTTTTTTAAAAACTAAGGACTCAAAATTTTGGGTTATTTACTTTGCGTAACTATGTTGCCATCTTTTTAGCTGCTTTTACATCTAAGCACTGAAGTTGTAGGTAGAAAGAAGACAGGAAATATGGATATAACTATACTACATGTTTATCTATGGTAGTGATATATTGTGCTCCACCAAAAATTGTCTCTATGAATAAGGTGTAAAAAAAATTAATAATATATTCTCTTAAGTGATAGTCTAGTCACCACACCATATTTGGGATGCTTGAAAATTTGATTTAGTGCCAGGCAAATTTCATTTTTGTATTATGATTTCATCTGCTCTCTTCCATAAAACTTGTGATTGCATTTACTTATATGTGCTCATTAAAATCTTCCATTGCAACAATGTTGTCTTCTAAGGGGAATGAAGACTAACAATAAACTATTTTAAATAAAATGAAGTGTTTATTTTTGAACTGGCATAAAATGATTATGACATGTGCTTCATTTACTTTTTTAAACTGCAGCTCTAATAATAGAAAATTCTGAATGTTTAGTTGTCTTTAATGACTACAAGCACATTTTTTCCTTGAATGCCTTTTGTAATTATTCCTTATTAATAGTACCAATAACTTAGGGAATATTAACATATTCCTAATGTGTATTGCAGTGTTATAGTTTCTTTATGATAATTAATCTATGACAGTTTTCATGTTTCCTAAAAATCCTTCAATAGTTAAGTGAATGTTATTTCTATTTTCAACATTTGATTTGTTGTTGTGTTTAAGATAAATTCATAATTTTCAAAATGTAGATATTTCATCAGTTTCAATTTCATTTTATCTCACTTCTAAGTATCAATGTCTTTGCATAAACAGATTCATTTCATTTCAGTTAATCAAAATTTCTTTTGCTGTAAATAAGTAAACCCAAACTCCTTAGTCAATAGATTTTTATATTATCTATAAATGTTAAAGTAGATCTAAATATACGTCTGCAATGCAGTTTTTAGTTATTGAAAGTACATTTTCTTGGTTACCTATGTACAATACACAATAGCTGCAAAGTGCAGAATTTAATTTCATTCAAAGTTATTTGTTACAACATTTTAGATAGTTTTTCTATTTTTTAATATTTTAAATTCATACAATAAGCAACCTTTTGAAATGAATTTCTGTCATTAAATGTTAACTTAAAAAAATTATGAATACTCCAGTGACTATATAATTATTGCAATAGTAATTTTATGCGATGAATTATTTTTACATACAAATATCTTTTTTTTTTAAAATTCCTTTTTATTTAGCTGAAAGCTGTATGATTGTTAAAAAATAATATTTAGCACCTTTCAATATCCATTCAAGTCAGTGATAGTATTATTTGAAATATATGTAATGCATATAAAAAAATAATATCTGATTTCTGATTTTTTAATTTATATAATAATAATTATAATCAGTCCTTTATTTCATAATGTTAGGACATCTTAAATATTCAAATTTCTTAGTTATTTTTTTTAATTTCTGAATTATCCTAACACATTGTAACAATAATGGGAACATTCCTTCCATCATTAATTTTTTTAAAAGAAAAAGTAATTGCTAATAAAATTAACTTTTGGTGATTTCTTTATCCTCCAAAGTTATAATTTCTTTTTTTTTTCAAATATTTTTTTTATTACGATCCATTTTGTACTATTTATTGAGCATTCACTCACTCAGGTTTGTTTTTATTAATTTTTCAATTTTACCTTTCTTGTGATCCGAAGTATCCTAGAAATGATTTAAATATATTTATATAAATATGTATATTTTAATTACTATCATAAGTAATATATATACAGAAGCAACTTATCTCAGGTGGAACTTCAGCCACTTAACTTCAACTTAAAATTATTTTTGAAAACTTTTTAAGTTAAAGTAACACTGGTATTCATTAAGATATTGATGAAATTTAGGTGCTAGCAGTTTCTTTTTTCCCGCTATAGCTAAAAAGTAGGGATTCATTGCAAAGGGTATTTTAAATAGGCCCTTTATTTAACAATTTTAGGGATAGTCTTCAGCACATGCTCCAATTATTTTCCACTTAATTTTTGAAACTTTTTTGAATTTGCGAGTCCCATGAAGCATATACCATAAGTTTCATGATGGCATTCAAACTCTTCTTATACTTAAAACTAATTTAGTGTTGAGAAATTTCTCAGATGATAAAATCTTTAATAAACGTTCATATTGTTATTAGCTTGTGTCCAAGCAGAAAGACAAAATATGAGGCTCTTGAATTTTAGTATAACGTTATCTTACAATATTCTGATTTATTAATTTATTTATCCAACAAAACACCAATAAGTTGGGGGTCTTTTTCATTAAAAATGAGGTTTCCAATATTTAAAACTTAGTTGTGATTTTTTAAAATCCAATTTAAATTTTGTTCCTAAATATATATTACCTCCTTATTTAAAACAAGTATTTTTAGAGCCTACAGAAATGCTGAACATATTTCAAGTATTTAATTTCTGAAGTTAACATCAAACATTGTAAATAATGAGTAACATTTGGTTTTATGTATAAAAAAAAGATCTATCCATCACTTAATTGCAAAAAACTAATTATTAACTATGTTTTGCAAATGAAAAGTTTCTATTTTTTAAAAAGATATTTAAAAAGCCGCTTTAAAATTTAACTGCATTGTGTACTGATGCAAGAAAATGAAGTAAAAAACATTTATGGAGTTCAATAACTTAAGGAATACCTAGTGGCTAAAATATTTTTTTTTTTTTTTTTTTTTAATTTCAACTGAATATTCACTCCCAAGGAGGATTTATAGCAAAATAGTGGGGGGTTTTGTGTTTAGATTTTTTTTACACAAAGGTGATTGAAAAATGAGTGTGCAGTTTCCAATTTATTTTTAGTTTTTAGTATGTATTGTCTCTTATTTTGCATATATGCCCAAATACTTGTAAATTTGTTTAGGATGCATACAATTTGTTCCTACAGTATTAGTATACTTTATTGTAATGAACTATTTTAAGACTATCTGTGAAACTATTGATTTATTTTATATTGCACAATTAATTTTATATGAAATGTGTTGATTCTTAATTCGTTTTGAAATAATTGTCCTTTCACATTGAATTTTTAACATGTTTAAATTGTATTGTCTGAATGAACTTAATGATCAAATTCAAAGTCAACATCTATTTTCCCCACAACATAATGAGATGTATTTCCTGTTAAACATTTGCTTATGGTTTATACATCCATCAAGTGTGTTTATATTATATAGGATTAAATGTTTATTTTGTAATGTATGGAAAGGGTGTAATTGGAATTAAAGCATCAGAGACATCTGAAGACAAAGTATATTTATAAAATAGTTTTTGTGTATTTATTCATCATTTAAAAACATGAACAATGGTGAGCTCTCAATCAAATCACAAGTACATTCTTACGAACCAAGCTACATGTATGGTTATTTCAAATCAATATTTTGTTACACAAAACTGATGCTTGTGTACAAATTATGATTTGTACTTTTAAATATTTAGACACCTGTATAAACTAACTGAATCAGCTTAACAGTATCTTCAATTAATTACCAGTTGCTGGCATAAGTATAACTGAATGTGGTGTTAGCAATTTTTGAAGGGAAGGTATCAATAAAGAAACTGTTAAACTACCCTTTCTCCCCAGAAACACACTAATTATGAAAGATCATATGCAACAGTGCAAAGATGAACATGCTGATATTGATGCTAAATAAATTTTGTTTCCAAGTCATTATAAGAAAATAAATTATGAAAAGTGATTTCACAGACCTTAAATTTCAACTGGTTTCAGAAATAATGTGTTTTTCACACACTATTTTAAAAAATTTCTTTTCAGCTATTACATTTTTTGCACTGTATAATAAATCATGAGAAAACTCAAATAGACTGTATATCTTAGGACAAGTAAATAATCTAATGTTTGTATACCTTTATCTTTTTAAATGCATTAAAATTGTTTGTCATGTGATAAGTCTTCAAGCTAATACATATTATTTACCTTGTCCCAGTATCAACATTTTTCAGTTTTATTACACAAGCTAATAAATATACCTTTCAATTTAGATAAAAAATTTATCCTCACTCAGCAGTTTAATTTTTAATTTTATGTAACAGATTATTCAATGATTAATATACCAGTAATAAAAAGGAGGAAATGTTAGCTAAAATAAAGCTAGATCATATTTTTATTTTTACTTTCAAAATTTTCTTTCTGGAAGGTTGAAACATTTGTATTACCTAATCATGCATAACATAATTAACATTTAAAAAAAAAAAAAACACCAGTTTTTTTTATGTTAATTTAACAACTTGAAAATTTATGATATTGTTACAAATGTGGCCATGTTATGAGCTGCCTCCATTTGCCTCTCTCTGCCAGTCATGACAAGGGCTACAAGTGTGTTAGGCCTCACATGTTTCATTACACTCCTCACTCGCTTGTCAAGTTTCTTCATTAACTTCTATATAAAAATTCAGAAAGTAATGATTAGGCTCTAAATGATGAATATTTCACAAGTAAATATTAGCAAAAGATTTGTTTAAATTATTATTTTAATATATCCCCCCCCCCCTTACAATAACAAGGTTCTATGTTGAATTTGTGACCAAAATGAGTTATAGCCACCAGGTTATAGTCCATGTCAATCATGGTACAAAATATAGTTGTATCTTGTGACAATTTTGTGGGAAGTGCAGAATAACAAGACTAACTCTATAAAGCTTAATTAAAATCAAATTTTCTCTCGTTTCTACCAAAAGTCCACACAAAAGTCCTTGTTATTCTAAGGGGGCGATATGTAGAAAATGTAACTGCTTTTAAGGTTAAAATGAAATAAGATACAAATTTACCTCACTTCATTATATAAGTTAAAAAGAAAAAAGTTATCCATTTTAATTTTGCAACTGGTTAAGCAACACAAAACAAAGGTGGATAAAATTTGTTACACAAAAAGATAAAAACCAAGACTCATTCTGTAATGCTAAAGGATTCTGTAATGCAAAGGAACATAGCTCTTTTTTTTTTTTATGTTGAAAATATAGACTTAAAATCCTAATCATTTTGGTTTCTAACATAGCGTGTGGTTTTCTCACCATAAAATATATGAAGTCATTGTTTAAGCTTATATTTTAATTTTTGGGAAATGGAACTCAGGAAGTTTAATATATTGTATTTATCAAACAATATTACCCATAAATAAGCCGTGAACTATGATTTTTGGTTGTCACACTGATTCGAATTCATGCAATAACATTCATGTTAGTTACTTGGGCTTTTGAAAAAGTGAAAGAATTATTTTTGTTCAATAAATAATTGGGGTGACAAGAAAACCTATTTGTCTTTGAATTTGAAAGTAGGTGTCAGATTAGTTTTTGATAGCCTTTAAAGAAGATAAGTCTCTTATTATTTCACATATTTCCAGGATCAACTTGTATGCAGTTATCAAAAAAATGTTAAATCTGGCCTGTAACTCGTATTAATAGTACATTCAACTTATGATATGTTACATCAATATTACTGATAATAAAATTTCTCTATAGAGTTTTAGTATCCCAATGATTATTAAGGAATAACATAGTTAACAAAGTATAAGGGAATAAAAGTATAGATAAAATAATGAAATACTTACCTCCTTGTGTTCTGAGTTTGTATCCATATCACTGTAAGCATAAAACCTTGTCCAGACAAACTCTTTAGTTTGCACCATTTTTTTAGCACAATGTCGGGCTTCAGAGTCAGTTGTAACTGTAACCTTTTCTATTGGTTCTGCTAGATACTTTTCTGTTACAGGCTCTCGGTCAATAAGACAAGCTTGAAGCACAAAATATGTAAAAGTGTTAAAAGAAGTTACTTTGCTATAAATCATTTAATCCTAAAAGTTTCACATTTAAAAAGTTGATTAAAATTTTAAAATGCATGGAAAAAAAAAATTTTTAACTCCACAAAAAACAAAGCTTTTGACAATTTACCCTTTATATAAGAGACATATCTAAAAGAATGTTCATTATAATATGCATCGCAGGACAATCCAAAAATCAAAATTTTTAGTTATGTCTCATATATATTAAGTATTTATAGTAAAAAAACCTTCTACATACTGCCTGCTAAATTTCAGCTCGATTTGATCACGGGAAAGGGGTTATAAAAACGTTTAACATAGTGCGCACCGCTAGACAGATTAGCAATAAATAGCATTTACATTTACAGATTGGGAATATATTTTTTAAAAGTATATTGTCAATATAATTTAATACGCACCGCATAGCGCAACAGGAAAGTATTAAAAAGGTCATTAAATACCATAAGCACCGCGACACTCTAGCACAAAAATTAACATGCCGAATAGAGATAATCTAAAAATTCATTACTTTAACTCTTAAAGCCACTATCTTTAGAAACAAAATCACAGAAAATAAACACTCTTCAATGCGTGAAAAATGATGCATTCAACTTCTGGCCATGGTGGTCATTGCCCGCGCGAGTGTTATCCGTTGATTCATGAAGTTTTTTGGTAGTTTTAAAGTGTTTTTTTAAGATTTGATTTTGCTATACTTTATTATAAAAATATTAGTACTAAACTACAGGTTAAAATAGTATTAAACTCAAGATGGTCTTTTGGATACGTAAAATAACCATTCTTATGCTAAAAGATGAAGTCAGTATAACAATAATAATATAAATGCATTTTATACAATTTTTTAAATTTCATAACCACTTGATCGCAATGTGGGAAATCCTTACTGAACTGAGGCGGAAGTTTATTGAAAACCTTTTGGGGCTTTAAGAGTTAATTACAGTACATTCGATCAATCTGAAATTTTGATAGATCATTTTTTATATCAGCACGAGCCTGCCTGCAAAATTTCAGCTCACTAGTTTACGGGGAAGTGGGTTAAAAATGGATCCAAAGTTTTTTCGGCATTTAAGCAAGCAATCAAGCAGACACCACGAGTTAATTATAAAGGATTTAAAATAATATAAATTGTAAAGCTTTCAACTGATGATTGAAAATGAAGATATTAAAATCAGTGTTAAAAAAGCTAAACTTAGAAACGAGGAATTAAATAGTCATGTTTTTAATAGTAATCTTTTTGTCTCATATCTCTTTATACATATGCATAAACTAAATAAACTTTATAGTATAAAAAGAAAAGAACTAACCCGATCTGCCAGCTTCATAAACCAACTTGAAGAAACTATGAGAAACATGAACACTGTTTTCTTGTTGAAAGAGACATTCCTGTTGAAGTTTAACATTGTTGACATTTGAATGATTGTGAAGGTCTCCTACAGGTGTGTCTTTAGATAGGTCAACACTTTTCAGTGAAAACACTTTAATATTATCTTTTGGAGAATCTGTTTCCAGTTTGACTTGTTGAGGAACTGCTTCCAATTTTGGCTTTTTTGCTGAAGATACCCTACAGGGGTCTTTATTATATGAATCTCCTTCTGAATCAGAAGATGATGAGCCTGAAGACGATGATTTCTCTTGGAAGTCAGATGTGAGATTCTGGGATGTATTAGCCTCATTACTCTCACTCACAGTATTACCATTGTGATTTCTTTTTAGAGATGAGGTAGACTCTTTTATTTTAGAAATACTTTTATCACATAGTTTTTCATTTGAATCTTGCTCCACATTTTCAGTTTTATTCCCGTTCTCCGACGTGAAATAAGTTTTAATATCAGGGAAGTAAATTCCACTTAATGTAGCATCACCAAACTCAAGACCTGTTATGAATTTTGACCATAAAAAAAAACCTAATTACTCTTTGAAATATATAATAATCTAATTAGCAAGAACAAATACAGTGGTATCTTGGTATATGTTTGCTTTGGTATTAGTCCAACTCGACATATGTCCTGTTAGGATTTAAAACATTTTGCTTGGTAAACAACCTTTGGAATATGACCCGAGGGCTTTAACTTGTATGGGGTCATCCATTAATGACGTCACCCAATTTTTTTATGATTCCACAACCCCCCCATCATTACAAAAAGTTAGCCCCCTTTAAATATGATGTCACAAAGTTTCACCACTCCCCAGATAAAAGCTGTCTTTCTTATTTCAATATGAGCTTGTTTCAAATCACTTTATTGTCATGTATTTAGTGTAAGGTTGCACTCTATTATCGCAACACGCATGAATCCATTTAAAACATCATTAAATAATTTGTAAGCAATCAAACTTGTATTTAAAGTTGCGCACTTTGATGTGACATTACAGTTCTTAAAAAAACAACAACAAACAGCCCCATTGTCACACATCATCAAAAATGTGTGACCCCTGCAATCCATGTCAATAAATGTATACATATGATTTTTTTTCACAGGAACGGATTAATCATTTTCTTCCCTATTTCTTATAGTAAACATACATTTGGTATATGTCCTTTTTTATAAACGTCCAAGGGCCTGGAACAGATAAAAGGTGTATACCAAGGTTTCACTGTACTGTAAAAATAGTTTCAGTGGTGAAATGTAAGTACATAAAAATACTTATTATTAGAGAAGTTGAAATTAATAGGCTGATAAGTAATGACTCATTGTTGGAATAATAATTTTTTTTACCTTGTGAAAGTTTTAACTTGACAAGATCTAGTGCTGCCGCGGCATCTTCAAAAGAGCAGTGGCCATCTTTACTTGCTTGAATGGTTCGACTAAAATAAAATTTTCAATAAACCCATTGAATATTTATTATTCATACACTTTACATTTTCAACTGTGGGGAGAGTATAATAATGACTAAAGTGACTGCTGATTATGTCAAATACATATTTTTATAAATACATATGTATATCATCCTATCTGTTACTGACATTCCTCCTAAACAGAAGATTATTGAGTCCTACACTTATCCATGGTTAACATCTACAGGGACAAAGAAGAAATTTAAAATATTATATTGCTTTGGTTGTTTTCTTTATTGGCTTTTTATATTTTAGAGAAAACATTTCCCAAATATTTAGACTAATCAATGCAGTAATTTAATATAGGTCAGTAAATATAATTGCAGTGTCATTATTTGTTTGTTTCTAACATGCTGCTTAAACATATAATAAGCACTGATCTAAAATAAGAAACTAATATTGATAAAACATACACAAAGTAAAACACTATAAGAAATGTTAAATAAAGATTGCTTTTTTATAAATCTATAATAAACTATGTTAAGAATAAGACATCTGTAATGGGTGACTGTCACAGGATGACCACTTCTGACGCCATATTAATGTCACGGGCCGAGGTCTCCGTTTCTCACTTTCTCGTGATTGACCTATTTTGCGTTCTTTGGTGGGCTTGTCAAACAATCTCCTTACTTTAAGAAAAACTGTGTTAGCTTTCTAAGACCTGCTTTGACACCACGATTTCCCGACATGTTGAAGATCACACTTGTGTCTATTACATAGGGGTGAAACATCTGTGAACAAAATGTGGCTTAAGTTGGAATGCAAGCATCAATATAATTTTTACAAAGACAATAGATTACCTGAAAACTAATTACACTTCATACATATTTTTAAATTTTCAAAAAACTGTTGCAATATAGGAAATTCAATTCAACGTTCCTTAATTTTTTAAAAATTATAAATACAGTAGAAGTCCATTAGTCCAGAATCCAAAAGTCCGGAAATTTTTAAAATTTTTGTTTTCTCCAAAAGTGTGTCACAAAGTCACTCGAGAGCTATTCGGAAGTTTTCGGGGTAGTTTGGGGTCATCCGGAAGTGCTCTGTATTGTTCGGAAACAAGTAGCGGCCGGCTAGTCTCAGCTGTCACAACAAATACAGGTGCAGTGGAGCACAGTTAATCAATCACAAAGCGTCTTCGCCATTTTTTTGTGCATTGTTGTTTTGTGTCCTTTCACATCGCAGTAAACTGTGTATCCGTACTCTCTACTGTAATACAGTACTAACTATAGTGCTTCAGAAATTATTAATTTCCATATCATTAGAAGTAAATTTTATATTAAACGCCAAAAGTCAAAAAAACAAAAAGACATTCATGAACTTTTTAAATCTAAGTGAAATATGTTTTACAGTACGTGTACATACATTATATGAACTGTAAAATAAAGTCTGTTGTATTTGCATACTGTATTTGTAGTTTAATTATTAACCAAATTGTTCTTATAATTACAATTTGTGTATGAATGAAGTTAAAAAAACAAAGTACATTTGTTTAATGGCAAAGCCTACACTAAAAAGAAGGGCATCGCCTGATGGACCGGAATTTTTGTTAATACGGCACCGAGCCGGTCCCGAATGTGCCGGATTATCAGACTTCTGCTGTATATAGTATTGTTAATAATAAGGTCACCTTTAATGCCATAAGATCCCCATTTAGTGATTGACCACAAAGTATAGCATCCGCTGGAAGAAGTTTCTTGATATCTCTTTGCACATCTTCAAGTCTCGTTTCCACAGGATCCAACATTTGCTTTGTTATACCACTGAACCTTTAATTTATAATTACAAATTTTAATACAAAAAGAATATGAATCTTTAAAGCTTCAAATTTCAGTAGTAAAGATTAAACATCGTTCTTAAATGGGTTAAAATATTAAGAGAAATTTTTAATCCAACTTACTTAGAAATTAACCATATTAGTCTAAGTGCAAAATGGTTTGGGACCAAAACACATAAAATTTAAATACTTTAAATTATGAGCTAGTAGAGCCCTAATCCTTAAAAAGTAGTTGTTTAAATACCTTGTTAGATAATTAATTACAGGATTTCTTGGCTTCACCAATGAGTCATAAACAAGTTCACCATTCTCTGACACAATAGACACTCTTGTGAGTTCATTTCTCCTTAGAGATGTCAAACACTAAAGAAATATTGAAATGTCATGAAAAGACCCTTTAACTTTTTACCAACATAACTTAACACCACTGCTCAGTATTACAGAGAAAAAAATGATCATTGGATGGATTATCTCTTCAGGATCTGTTTAATAAAAAAATGTAGTTTCATAGGAATCAGTGGTGAACAGGTCTCAATGTAAAAGAAATAGCTATACCTGTAAGTTTAGTCAGGTCTTTGAGTTTAAGTTTAAGCTTTCCATTTAAGTTTAATCAGATCTATGATGTTAAGGTTAAGTTTTCCATTTAAGTTTATCAGATCTATGATGTTAAGTTTAATCAGATCTATGATGTTAAGTTAAATCAGATCTATGATGTTAAGTTTAAGCTTACCATTTCGCAATCCAATGAAAAAATTGGACTGTCAGTTGTCACTTTATCATAATAATCTTTTGAAAACACAAAATCCCTATAATTTCCTGGGAAAATACAAGCATGTCAACATAATTATGAACAGTAAAGAATTTATTCTTCTGCTGATAATAATTATTTCTAATCACCACATATTAAATGTGTGCCTCTATATCAGCAGTCATTAATGAATTTTGACAGGATGGTAGATAAAATTAATATAATTTACAACTACAAATAATAGCTGCATAAGACACTTACTAAGGTTTGTGTGTATTGGTAATGGATATCCCTCTAGCATCATCTGATAGGTGCTCAGCAACAAACAGGTGCGAGAAAACTGTTCAGTCTCTGGTTTGGAAACTTTCTGATTAATCTTTGCCAGAACAGTTTGCTTTATATGCTGAGGAACTTTTTTTTTTAAAATAAAGGTAGAATCATTAAAAAAATGTGGAGATGTTTTTATTATTATTTTCCTTTTCACATAATTCATTTAAAAGTAAAACAAGTTAACTTATGGGTCTTAAAAATATACTAGAGTAAAATTTTTTAAATTATTTTGTAAACAATACATATTTTCTTTTAATTTTAATATCCCATGTTGTAACATTTTTACCTTTAACATTAGCTTTTTTCAGTTGTGATACACTAAGTGGAACATTGTAGAGTTCAGAGTCTAGATTTTGTGAATATTGTAATGGACAAATCACTTCAACACACTAAAATTGAGGAGAAACATTATTTATGTATATTTCTTGAACGGCAATTTAATAAACAGTGATTAAATTATTTAACATAATCTAAAAAGACAGTTTCAAATTTTAAATATCTATTATTTTTTAAAAAATATTACTAAGCTCTTTAAAAGTTAAATTAAACAGTTCCATTTTTTTTAAATACCAAAAATATATATAATATAATAAAAACAAAAACAAAATATATTTTTTACTTACATATGAAAAATTCTGCGAAATATAAGCAAAATTATTTTTGTTTTCTGTATAGTCGTTATGGCTGAGGCCATCCAACATTATAAGTACAACAGAAGATACTTTTCCAACTCGAAGCAACTTACACCATCTGTTGATAAAACAATGCTAAATGAAACAGCTGAAAACAAACCCTGCAAATGGAAAAAAGATAATCAAATAAATAATAGTGATTATTTCAATCATTGATTTACTAGATGTTTATCCCCAAAATGTGGATCATTGGTGAGCCTCCGCAATAGTTATATGGCAAAGGACATTTACCGTTTGAATGTCCATCAAATGGGCTTAAGAAAAATTACAAGGGCAACAAATTGCCCTTCAAAAGAAGGTTGCTTTTTCTATAATCAATAGTCATGAAAAAACATTCTCTGCCTGCAACTTTCAAAATATTTTCTTAGCCATGCCTCACTCATAAAATTTTGATGACCACTGGGCTTGTGCTGCTTTCTAAGTTAGTTCTGACCACATAAACTCCAAGAAATAAAGCCAACAAAATATGCAGAAGTCGATAACCCTTTTATTCTTCCTTACACCAACTCGGACTGGCGTCTTTTATTGTGCCACATACTTCATGCTTGTTAGCAAGCTACTCAGTAACAATCAAAATAAATACAATGTTGAAACCGAGATCACAACAAAAATTAATTTCACACTAGCAACTTACTGCAAGCTGGAAAGTACAGTGCGTCAACAGAACTATACTTCCCACTTATTAAAATATAATTACATATTATAATTCACAAAACAAAATTAAATTACATTATGACAATACTCTGAGGAGTTCAAAAAATTTAAAATCATATATTAATTATATTAAGGGTAGGAATACAACAATCAGTACTTTTCATAATTTACTTTTAAAAACTCATGGTGTCACTACTGTTGAGGTTGGTGAACTATCATTCTTTATTTTTTTAAACAGTCCTGGAATATTCTGCAAATTTGTAAAACCAGCTCAACTCTACCCCCTTTTTTCCTAGTGCCAGTTAATATGCGTGTCACGCTATACTTAGTAACAATGAAGATCAAGGATATTGAAACAATTGAAACCGAGATCACAACAGCCAGGATTATCATAAGCACAGATACAGTTTAAGATTCAATCACACAATTTTAAGGTAATTAACTCTTAATGTCCTCTAAGGTTTTTTTAAATACATGTCCTCCAGTCCCGTAAGGATCTCAAGAATATATTGCAATGCAGTGGGTTATGAATTTTAAAAAATAGCTAAAAATGTATTTACTGTCATACTTTTAGGATAGGCTTAAAGAATGATTATTATTTTTATCCAAAAGACCATCTTGATTTTAGTACTATTTTTACCTGTAGTTTATTCATATTTTTTTTTGCAAAAAATGTTCACGAACTCACATTTTGCAAAAGCACTAACAGAAAATAAACATTGACGTTTTCTGGAAGTCAATTAAATCTTCTCTCAGGCTTTGAAGAGTTTTTACTTTAAATAATTTCATTACTAAAGAAAGTGCTATCGAGGCACACTTTTCCGTGCTTCATGATTTGAGGCAAGGAGTGCATTACCACACTTTAAAACATTAAAAGTTAAGTATATGATACTAATTTTTTTTTAATAAATAAAAGTTAAAAGCAATCTATAGAATTAATTAAAATATAAAGTCACCTAGGCTTGTAGCTTGCCATATTTCCTTGAATACCATACAGTAGCAGTTGCTGAAGGTCCATAGCAAACAGTGGAGGAATCTCATCTTCTGAGACAGGTTCATCTGGTAAAGGTCGAAACGGAACCATCGACTCCAGTGTGAGGAACAGTTTAGGTTTTTGCTTTTTTTTTTTTGGAGAAAAATACATATTAGACATTAAAAAACATGATGCTGCTTAACTTTTCAGGAAATTCAATTTTGCTGAATTGTTGAATTGCATATATCTTATTTCTTTTCATTTTTTATCAGATAGGCTCTAATATGTTTTAAGATATATGTAATGTAAGTAATTATTTATGTTATTTTACTTTGTACTGATGAAGGCATGAGCCGAAACATTTACCATTATATGTATTAGTTGATAATAAAGCCAAAATTTATTGTTTTCTTACACAAATAGTTTGCGTAATTTGTTTTTTATTAAAAAGCTTTATGCAGTCCCATTCTGTATGATATATTAATTCAAAGTAGCATTGTTGATCAGTTCTATGAATTTGTTTAATTTGGATGGTTGTAAATTTATTGAGTCAATAATGCAAGAAATGGGCTCGAAACACACGAAAAAATATGAACGTTGACATAAACAAAGTAGAAGTTCAATTAATCCTTCAAAGATTGAATATGGTCAGAAATAAAAAATTGTTGATTGATTTCAGCATTTTCTGGTTTCTCCGTGTATATTTACAATTGATCAAAAGTGTCAAAGTTCACCTAGAATAATCTTGTTTTACAAGGATCAAGCTTTTTGTGAAACCAGACAGTTTGTCACTGAGATTTATTGAATGTGTCTACTTTCCAGATTAATATATCATATGGAATTGGACTACAAAAAATCTTTTAAATAAAATGCAAAATACACAAACTAATTGTGCAATGAAAACAATAAATTTGAGCTTTATTTATAAACTAACACAACAGTAGACATTTCAGCTAATGCCTTCATCAGTACAATAACATAAAATACGTACTTACATAAGTAATATTTAAATTCTAAAAACATATTATATCATAAAATATTTATGTAAAGTAAAAAGAAAGGAAAAACAGAACCAAACAAGGACACAGGATATACGAAAAAGGAGAAAGTATCTAAAGTTATACTGAAAACCACAACGGGAAAAAGATTCAGCAGTTAGGTAAAATTCTGAATTTGGCAAATTCCATATGGAGCCAATGTACCAAATTGTTTTCCATGTGGATGGTTTGCATATAAAATACCAGTAACTGCAATATCTGAATTGCCATCATGGTCAACACTGTTAAAATGTTTAGACACAGGATATTGAGCCTGCTTATTTATATTGTACAGGTGTTCTCTAAACCGATCTCCAAGACGATGACCTGTCTTACCCACATAAATTTTATTACACCTCTTTCAAAGAATTGCTTACATCACGTTGCGACTTGTGCAAGTGAATCCTTTTTTTTTCCTTGCAGAGATGAATTAATAGATGGATAACATGTTAACAGTGTATGAGTGAGCAAGACAGGACGTAAAAAAACAGCGAACATTTCGGCAAAGAGCTTGCCTCAAAAAACAACAAATACTACACAAATAAAATGAATATAAAGAAATAAAAAAATAAAAACTTTGTTGAGGTGAAATCCAAGAAAAGCAATGAATTCAGTTTTTAATTAACTAAATTTCTTTAACAATGTCAGCCAAGTAAGCCAGAACAGCAACACAAAAGCTATCATTCAAATGAACAACAAGCTTTGATTTTTGTTTTCTCCAAGAAACTATCTCAAAGCATCATTTAATTCAAACAGTCAGTTTAACACTCACCCCCTCCTGATAATCCACCAAAAATGATGCTCTTAAAAGCTTTTCATTGGTTTTTTTTTGCTTGTCATATGCAGTACAAGATATTTTTTTAAGCACAGAAAGTATTTCAATGGTTTCTCCTAGCAGACATCATAACTTTTCAGATGTCTTCAGAGTTTTGCAAGTTTCATAACTTCATTTGCAAGAACTTGTGAGCATATTAATATTACAAACTGCAGTCTGGGTTGATCTAATTAAGTCTAATTAACTTACAGTTTAAAAAAAATAGTTTTGAATGTTATTATAACAATGATGTTACAATCTAGTGTGATGTAATGTGATTTCCAGTATAGCTAAAAGTAAACACAGACTAAAAAAACATTGTTTTCCATGGCATGCTTTCGCCATCGAGTGATTAAAAATCAGTATATTCAAAATTTATACCTTTTCAAATTTTTACCTTTGCATACCACTAATGGTCTGTGGACCACAGGTTGAGAACCACTGATTTAGATCCATTAATTATTAAAGTTTGCTCTCTACCCAAAAGAAAGTCTTGGATCCAATGATGTTAGGGACCTCTGATTCCAAAGTAGTTAAGTTTTTTGAGTAAACTAAAGTGGTGAATTTTGTCAAATGTTTTTGAGAATTCTAGTAATATTGTCTCTATTTGATTATTTTTTACTAAACGTTTTGACGGATCATCCATGCATAAATGTGTAGTTTGAGAATCATTAAAAATACTATTTAGTGTTTCTACAAATTACACTATTTAGAAAAACAATTCAGTTGTTTTCTCATTCCTTGTTAGGTATTGACAAACACTTTCTTAAATCTTCGAAATATCAAAAATAATTGTAACTATGACATACCATTGCTTGCTTTTTTCGTTCTCTTACAATTTTCTTCATTTCCATGAGAACATCCATATCAGTACTTGGTTCATCTTGCCCAATTTTTTCTACGTTTGTTTCCATTGCCTAGATAAAAATTACAAAAATGTTCACATATACAAAGTCTATTTTTTTTTAAAAAATGTTCCCTTATAAGTTGCCTAGATTTTTTTAATGAACATTTTTTAATATAATTTTTTACATATTAGAGATTTATAAAGTTGTAATCTTAACTGAATAGCACAAGTCATTTTAACCAAGCTAAAAATGGTGCTTTTTAAAGGGATCTTGAACTTGAAAGTCAAAATAAAAGTCCAGGAAAATAATTTGACTAATGCAAATAAGACAAAAGGCAAAATCAAAACACAAATTGATTATATTTTTGCATGAGTCATCATGACGTCATGAGTATTTAGTAAGACATTATGAACATTCAAAAATAAAAATTAAAAAAATACAAAGTGTATTTTCTTTCACATTCATGATTTAGCAATTTTTTTTTAAAAGGATGTTGCTAACGTTACGACATGTCGTAGCGTTAGCCAGCAAAATGCTGCTACGACATGTCATAACAACAGATGATTCAACTAGATGTTGGTAGCGTTACGACACGAATGTTGTAGCAGCAGTCATTCAACGGGATGTTGCTAGCGATACGACACGACTGTCGTAGCAGCAGACAATTCGACGAGATATTGCTAGCGTTATGACACTATTGTCGTAGCAGCAGATGATTTGATGGGATATTGCTAGCGTTACAACATATCGTAGCACTTGCCATGAAACTGCAGCTACAACATGTCTTCGTCGGTATAACTATAATACCTTTAAAAAAACTCCTCTTTATATTTTATACGCATATGAATAATGTAATATGACATTAATTATTTAAAGATCTGGGGTTATTTATGTGTGTATTAATTCTAAAAATTTATTTAAATAGATTTAATATTGGTCTGCCGATTATATCGGCCGATTTTGCTATACTTGTGTAAGTGATGTCGATGCCGAGTATTAAAATTTAGTATACCGTAAATGAAAATGCTCTGGACTCTAGTCAATGGCCAAGTCAAGATAGCAAAGATTTGCGAACAATCTAAAACAATTTGTTTCAAGTGAAATAATAAATGTACCGTGTGCAAATCTGTCGTGGAAACCATTGACCATTCCATTCATTTTCATCCTTCAACCTCATTTTCCCTATAACTCTATTACTATTACTGTTACTATTGTTTTGTTCTCGTCGTTTAAGTTAAATTAATGTTGTTTAACCAAAACGGGAAACCTGTTCATTTAAATCGGTTTATTGAGTGAATGAACGAGCTGACTAAAAATGAATTAAAATTTTTAAATAATTATTTTAATTAATTAATTCTAATATAAAAGTAACAGTAACAGTAACAGTGTCATAGTGTGAGTGTGACAGAATCAGAATGTGAATGGAGACTTAAATTTAAAGAAGAGAATGGAAAACCCATGGCTGCAACTTAAGTTCTTATATTAATATTCTTGTAATAAATTGCATCTTATTAAATAAAAACTATTACTATACTATTACTTATTACTATTATTAATTATTAATAAATTAATAAACTTATGACTTATGAAAGTTATTATATTTTATATTATTAGTTATTCCGTAACTAACTTTTGTGTGTCCTATGAGTGTAAGAAAAGCTTCGGCTTTTCTCTTTTTCGATTCCAGGCGTTTCAATTTTCTTGAACTTAACTGCGACGCGTTCATTCATAAAACTAGCAGACTATTTTACATTGAATTGTCAGATATAATATAAAATATAAGAAGCAATGGCCAATGTTAGTAACTTTCAGTGACTACACGTATTTTAGTTAAACAGAAACGAAGACGGAGAGAGTAACTCTTATATCTCGAGTTCAATTTCCGGTTAGAACAGAAAATATCAGAATTGTATCCCTTTTTTAAATGGAAAAAAAAATTAAAATATAGATCTATATATTATATATATATATTGAATTTAAATTAATCGATAACAATAAAATTTAAAATCTAAATTAAACCTATGTACATTATTTTTTAAAAGAAAAAAACAATAGGTTTTTCGAATGGGATTATGAGGTTTTGGGGAATGATTGGCAAAACTAATTGTGCAGCATCCCGTAACCTACTCCTACGTGATCCCTGAAAACAGAAACGTAAAACAGTAAGACGTAAAGTAATAAGTTATATAAATTTTAAGGCATCCGATAACAATTTAATATTCTAAATCAACATTAATGTAGGAGGCATATGATCATATTATGTAATATAGCATAAATATACACATATGCGTGATTGAAACTTTAGTATAGTGACATAATTTACCCTGACAAAAATCATCCTTCGAGGCACTGTAGTAGGGGGGTGGCGAAGAGGTGGGCAGCGGAAAGTTGGCTTGACAACATTAAGGAATGGGATGAGGTGGAATGAATTACTAGCCCCCGCTCAAGATAGGCAAATGTGGAGATCGTTGTGTGATGTGTCACGGGACTGATGGTGCTGAAAATAGTTTTAAAATACAATGTTTAATTTTTAAAAATTTAGTTTTATTTTTTTTTTGTAATCAACTTTTTTAATTTATGAAAAACTTTTAATAAAAATTACAAGGAATTCCCAGAAGGAGGTTCCTTCTATATTATATTTAACGAAAGCTATTTTTTCTCCAATGTTACATGTAAGGTTCCGTGGTCCATATGCACTGTCACAAAACCGTGTGCAAGTTGCACAGCATCAATTTTTTGTGCAATATTTTACAGAATTTGCTGCACAGTAATTCAAAACTGCTGCGCTTACTATTTCTTGCATAGCATAAAGAATTGGCTGTGTTATGTTACAAAATTTGGGAATCGTGGAGTTACCATGACTTGGGGCCTTCCATAAAGTACTTCACGCTCCAGATGGGGGAGAGGTGTAAGAAAGTGTGACAGTTTGTGACGGGGAGGGGGGTCCGGTCATGTGTGACGTCATGCTGATTTATATTAAATTTTAATTATTTTTTTAATTATAAAAAAATTGTTCACAAGTGTGTAGTACTTTGAATTGGGGGGGGGGGGGGGGGATTTTCAATATTTGTGACAGTTTGTGACACAAGGGAGAGGGAGTTTAAAATGGCCAAAATAAGCGTGACATACTTTATGAACGACCCCTTAACCGATTTCGTGAAATAATGAATCGCAAGTTAATGGGATCTATATATGCATTTTAAAAATATAATTATGGAAATTAATCGATTAATTGATTAAATCGTTTCCCGACTAAAATAAAACATATAATTGAATCACTACAGCCCTACGATGTGTGTAACCTAAAATCAAAGTAAAAATATTAAAAGTAATAACTGTGTGTTCTTTTCCATTGTTCTTAGTCTTTCTTATATCAGCCTGATTTTTTTTTTAAATTAATAAAATCAAGCAATTCAAGCTTGCTATATGAAAAATAAAAAGAAAACGTCAAAGCTACATTGGTATTACTGATTGTGCTAGTCCTTAGATATGATAGTCAAGACTCAAAATGGGTTTGGAAAGTATTATTAAATATGCATATTTATCCAAAGTGGCTCTACTGTTTGTTAATTGGCCGTTGGTTATGCATCAAATCAATGGGCCAATGGGCTTGCTGATTCTTATTCAGATTAAATGGCTGAATTGTTGTGTCTTTTTAACATCATTCATTTTTGTATTATGGAACCGCAGTCAAGGACAAGTAACATGACTTCCTCTTGTCACATGATCACATGACAGGACAGGAAGTATAGTAACTTTTGTTTGGTTCTCGTGATTATTTGCATGTAGTGACGACTAACTATTTAGCCACCAACAGTAAGTTTTGATCTTTCGATGTTTGACTTTTTATTTTGAAATAATGTGTTAAATATAAGCCTGTTTGTATTTTTTCCATGTTTAAAATACTTGAATTATATGCAAAGTCTGGTTCAGTTTATTTGGTAAGAAGAAAGAAAGAATCAACGATGTGTTGTCAGGCTCAGAGTAAAAAGTAAAAGTTTGAGTCATTTTCAGATTTCATTTTTCAATTTTTGCTATCAGATCTTCACCAAATATTTATAGAGTATAATAGAGTATGAGTCAATCAGAGTGCATTACTCATTGCCGCTGCAACTGAGTCCAGTCAGTTTGACATATACTGATATACTATAGGCCTACTGTATTAGTATAGTATAGTATAGTACTGTATAGTAGGCTATACAGTATACTTATACTATATACTCCTTATAATTGTGCATTTAACTTTACGGAGTGTCTACTGCTACGACAAAGTAACGGCAGACAACTGGGGTGGATGTGGCTGGTGCTACGCCATTGCGACAAGTAGTTAACTATTGTATTACTAATACTTAAAGTTTAAATACTAAACTATAGTTTTCATAATAAAATGTCATGATCACTAGATAAGCTTATTAATGAATTTTAAGGGTTTAAAAAAAATCTAGATTGAGCCATTAAATGAAAAACAGTTATAAATTTAAAAAATTACACTTTCTCAGCAGCTTAGCTAGATCAAGTGATAGTCTGGTTGGTTCGAAAATGATATGACACTATTGATTGCGGGATCGAATGTTTTTTTTTTAAAATTTCATTTATTATTATTTTTTTAAAAATCACAATGAGTATTCTGATAATGGCTGAAACAAAGTATGTCGACCGTGACGGCACGACGCTACCAGTTGCTGGAAAAGAAAGTTATATTAATTCTAAAAGGATTATAAAAAATGCAATAGTTTAAGGGTTAGGTATAGCTATGGAATTTTTGAAAAATTGAATATTTTAGGGTTTGGGTTAGGTATAGCTATATATGAGTATAATATATAAGCATGTAATTTCATATAAAAATTGAAAATCTTTAATTCTACTATTTGGAATAATGGGAATTTGGAAAGTTGTTAATTACACAACCACGATGGTGCAGTCTTAACTGGTGTGCCAGAGTCTTGGGATTGCTGGTATAGAATTGCAGACACTATGCTTTTCTGATAGGTAGTTGTATTTGACCTGCTTTAAGATAAATGTACCCTTTTACTTCATGCAAATAAACAGTATAGTAAGCTTCTACAGAAAATCTCATTTAAAACCTTTGCGAAGCCGGGTACTTGCCTCTAGTATATATATAAGACGCATTTGTTGTCTGTCTGTCTGTCTGGATGTCTGTTCCCTAATAACTCAAGATCCAGACAACCCAGTAAAGTGAAATTTGGTAAATGTACACACAATCATATGGGGAAGGTTCTTAAATAGGTTTTGTTCCATAAATTCACACTCATGGGCGCCGGGGGCCCAAAAACTTTTTTTCCTTATTTGAGCTATATAAAAATTAAAAATCACGAATTCTCCTATTTCCTGTGTAGGTAGAAGCATAAAAATTTGGCAAGTTGTTAAGTACACTCTACCGACGCTAATTTGCAAAAAAATAATTTTAAAATTCCCACTATTGGGGGCTAGGGGCCCAAATGTAATGGAAGTTATTGAGCACGCACACTCTCCCAAAATATCAATATATTAAATGAGAGTTGTGCTCAATTGGTGATCAACATCTTCTCATTATTTTTAAAAAAAAATATTGGTTTAAAACTTAAATCTGCTTGGATGCAAAGTAGTTAAAAAGAATATATTATGCATTATTCCAGTTATATGCAATAATCTTCTGTTTAGAAGGAGCGTCTGTAACAGATAAAACGATATATAGTATTAGTATTTTTAGAAATACTGGACAGGTGTTGAAATTGAAATATTTTAGCTGTCATTTTTGCATTTTGAATATTTAATTTCCAAAGAAAAAACATATTTTTTGACCTCCACATGTTCCCATATCACTGATGCCATATGAGCTTGAAGTCATGATAGCCAGTCTGAATTTTTCTTATTGCTTTTTTTTATTTTTATTAATGGTTTTTATCATTGGATTTTTGAAAAGTGTGTAGATATTTTTACTTTGCTGTTAATATCATTTCTGAATCTACAGCAAAATTTGTATTACAGTTGCATCAAACTTCATTTTCTTCATTTAATTTTTATTTTGTTTTCAAGTTAGCTTGAGCCAAACTTAGTGACAACCTAGTTGGCTAAAATGGGCTCACTATTCAGGAGTGAGGAGATGCGGCTATGCCAGATGTTCTTACAGACTGAGGCTGCCTATGCATGTGTCTCAGAACTTGGGGAACTTGGCTTAGTCCAATTTAAAGATGTGGGTATATTAGAGCAGTAACAGGTCATTTAATCTATATTTTTATTAAATTTAAGAACGAGAAGTCACTTATAATCCAGGATAGATATATCACTCTATTTCAAACAAAATTTTGTAAAACATATGCTATTTAATGCATGGTAGTGTATTTAGTTAGAATGTTTATTATAAATAGTTAAATTTTTCACTCGTGTCTATTATGTTTCTATTAATGTATCTTTACTATAGTTGAACTCCAAGGTCAATGCTTTTCAACGTACTTTTGTGGCTGAAATTAGAAGATGTGAAGAAATGGAGAGGAAACTAAGTACGTTACCTTTTTGTAGAGCTTGCTTAATCTTAGGAACAAGGATTGCATATACTTCAAATGACCCATTTCAATGTATAGTATCATATTCTTTCAAAATACAAGAAAGCTATTTAATATTTGTTGACATAGCATCAACTGAATAATATTTTAGAAATATATTCCATAAAATTTTCCTGACAGGATACACTGAGAAAGAAATACTTAAGGAGTCATTGAAAATTCCAGACAACCGTGAAAACCCTAAAGCTCCAGCTCCTAAAGAAATGAATGACCTAGAAGTAAATTACACTCTTTAATTTGTTAGTTTTGTACTACAATTTGAATATGTACTAAATATGTTCTATAATGCGTTTCCCTTCCATGATCTAGCAGTAAACTTCTTTATTACACCTTTAAAATTCCAACACTTTAGGTTGAGTTTGAAAAGATGGACACTGAGTTGCGTCAGGTGAACACAAACAATGAGGCCCTCAAACAGAATTACTTGGAGCTAACAGAGTTGAGAGAAGTTCTTAACAAAACTCAGTTCTACTTTCAAATGGTAAACAGAGTGCATGACAATTTTAACCCTGTGTAACATTTCAGCTTTTGTTTTATATATGCCTTTTTATAAAGATTAAATTATTTTATAAAGACATTTTAATTATTTTGTTTTAGAATAATTATTTGAACCCAGTTGGAGCAATTATTGGATGCAGGATAATATTTGTTGTAAAAAATCCATACATTTTTTATATTAAAAAGGAAATTTGTAGAAATTTAATTACATTAACCTACCAGATATTGAGTAGTATTTGCGAGTTTTGTATTTGTTCAAATTACTGAATGATATATTTTCTATAACTATTCCATTCTAGTATGGTCAAGATATCCAGCAGATGATGGAGGAAGAGACCATGGGGCAACATGAAGAGGCAATCATTGGCAGACAGCAACAAACTGCAGCACTTGGGTAAAACTGATTTACTAGTTGTTTTAAAAGATGAGTTATCTATCAGTTATTACAAGAATTTATCAATCAATAATATTTTTATTCACTTCAGATGAAAAGATTTGGTCATATTTTTATTTATATATGTATTGTTGTTTCCATGTAAAGCGCTGTGAGCCTGGCTCCTTGCTGGGATACAGCGCTATATAAATTATCATTTTATTATTATTATTATTATTATCATATTAATTTAATTTTATAAACTCCTTATGACTTACCTTATTTTATTTAAACTTTGAGCTTTAGCGTTTTAATTATTTTCTACTTGAAAAGAAAAGGTTTCATGGAAATTATGAAACAACATTTAATGCACTTTCAGCTTTTTTGTGGGGACAGTTTTAAGAGAAAAGGTTCCAGTTTTTGAGCGTGTCATGAAGTTTGTCACTCACAGTACTGTCTTCCTAAGAACGGAAGAAATAGAGCGTCCTTTTCAGGATCCAATCTCTGTAAGTTTCAGCTTATTTTTTGACAAAGCTAAACTAATTTTATTGCTCTTTAATAGCTAGCTTTTAATGTGATTTAGATTTTTTTTTAAAAAGGGGAATGAGTTGTGAAGAATTTACAAATCTTACTTCTGTGACAAATTACAGGGGGATGAGCTCCGCAAGGCCATGTTCATTGTTTTCTACCAAGGTGACCAACTAAGGAACAAAGTCAAAAAAGTTTGTGAAGGGTAAGTCTGTAATGAGAATATATACAGCGCAAAGGGGATTAAAAAGTTGTATTTGCCCATTCCTAAAATCTTGAGTTTGATAGCTTTGAGGAAGAAGGTAGAAATTCACATAATGAAAATCTTATCTTTGGTTGTTTCAGAATGCGAGGTACCATTTACCCTGTTCCTGACTCCCCACAAGAGAGGGCTAATATGCTGAATGGTGTCAATACACGGATTGCTGACCTGGAAAATGTAAATTTTTATCATATTATCTAAGCATTACTTAACAGTATGTGATTTTGTAAAATGTTTGTCATGTATGTCTTGCTCTGACACTTTCAGGTCTTGCACCAAAGCAATGAACATCGTCTCAGAGTCTTGAAGAATGCCCAAAAAGAAATCAGGTCCTGGACCATTAAAGTGGAGAAGATCAAAGCCATCTATCACACCATGAATATGTTCAAAGTTCACCAGAACAGTCTGCATGCTGAATGCTGGTTCCCAGCCAAAGCAATTGATGACATTAGAAGAGCCCTCAACATCGGAGAAGTTTGTTAAAATTTATAACTAGAGATATCCACAGTGTTCATAGTCATATTTAAGCAAGCACATTACTGAAATAAGAAAGCAATCACATTTATTTCTAATAATGTGATTTATACTAGTTGCAGTATCATTAAATATTTTTAACAAATATTTATGCCATTGTCAACTTGTATTTATTCGTCAGAAAATTAGTGGTAGCTCCATCCCAACCGTCATTCAGCCAATGGTGACTACTGAGGCACCTCCCAGTTATTACAACTGCAATAGGTTTGTCAAGGGTTTTCAGAACATTGTAGATTCCTATGGTGTGTCTACTTATGGTGAGGTCAATCCAGGTCAGCATCCTTTTTTTGTGAATTGCATTATATTTATAACAATCAAAACCCATGTAGTTATCTATATTGAACTTCTCAACAATTTTGCTGATGTAAATCCTTTTTTATTTCAGCCCCCTACACTATAATCACTTTTCCCTTCCTGTTTGCTGTCATGTTTGGTGACGCTGGTCACGGTCTGATCATGTTTCTCTTTGGACTTGCCCTAGTGCTCAAAGAGAAATCTATTGGTGCCAAAAAATTGAGCAATGAGGTTTTTTTTATTTTTATCCATTTGGACTTAATAAATTAATTGTATTTGTCAGAATCGGCATTGAAGAAAAAATAATAATGAAATCTATTATGTTGTAAATTACTTTATTATAACATAATTTTAAAAACACACAATATTTGTATGTATTCTTTAGATTGCAAACACATTTTTTGGAGGGCGTTACATCATCATGTTGATGGGAGCATTCTCAATTTATACTGGAATCATTTACAATGATTTCTTTTCCAAATCTGTCAACATATTTGGCTCTCAGTGGCACCCAGTTATAAAGTAAGAAAGCACTTTAAACTTCAATTCATGCAAAAAAATAATCTCCATTTATTGAACGATGATTCATTTAATACCATTGACAAGTCATAATTATGAGATAAAATGTCAATTTTATTTTGATTGGAATATTCCCTTTTGCCCATAAAAGTGTCTTAAAAAATCTTTGACTTTTTACAGAGATGAAGAATGGGAGTCTGATGATATCCAGATCAATCCAATAACTTCCCACTACAATCTCACTGCTTATCCCATTGGTGTTGATCCGGTTAGTCATCATCAGTCATTTGTCAAATTTAATTTACTTTGTTAAAATTAGTTATTGACAAGTATTTTGTACAATTTTGAGCCATAGTATTATTAGTTTTATTATTCATTTCTTTAGGAATAGATCTTTTCTAATTACAGAATTATTTTACCAAGACTTCACTTAGTCTAAAATTCTTCTCCAAAAAATTTAACAGATTTGGCAGGCATCTATGAACAAGATTATGTTCCTTAACTCCCTGAAGATGAAGATGGCTATCATTCTTGGAGTTACACAGATGCTTTTTGGTATTGTTCTTCAGGTTTTCAATCATATGTAAGTTTGAAGTTTTTAATAGTCATTGTAATGGCTGTAAAATTTGTTTAATTGGTTGAGAAATAATAAAACCCTACAATTCCATGACAAAATTTTTGAAGAGTATAAAGAAGATTCATGTCATTTCAACTAATAATACTTTTACCTGATTGATAAATATGGTTACCATGATGCTAAGTTGTGTGCTGGATCCCAACATGTGAAACAACCATTGCATTAACGAAGTTATTAAACTATAACTCCCAAGTAAGGTGAAAAGTGAATATTTAAAAGTCTTAGTTTTCACTGATCTCAAGCTTGCATTCAATAAATCCATCTAAAACCAATTGTATATAATAACCAATTTTTCATATGATCAAAATTACAAGTTTCACTACTTTTTTATATTGCGTAGTGTAAGATGGTAAATATTTGTTTCTTCTTCTTCAGACACTTTAAAAGTTACATAGACATCTTTATCCGTTTCATTCCTGAGTTTCTGTTTTTGGGTTGTCTGTTTGGTTACTTGGTGTCCCAGGTCATCTATAAATGGCTGAAGTTTGATGCCACCGTATCCCATTGTGCACCTGCCCTGTTGATCCGTAAGTGTTTTTAAATATGTGTCCTTCATCAGATTAACATTTCTAATTTCGGAGTACTTATAGGAAGTAATGAAATTTAATTTTGTTTTTCTACATAGATTACATCAACATGTTTATGTTCAAATATGAGTTTCCATCGGAGGGTAAAGAGAAATGTGACCCTAACCTTGTTTATTACGATGGACAGGTAAATTATTTTATGTACTCTATTATTTTAAATTGTGGTGATCATTGTGGTAATAGGACTAGCAAACCTATCATTAACTGTCAACAGAATTGAATAAAGCAAGATTAATATTTTATTATCATTTCTTTCTTTTGTGCCCACTACAAAATGTTAAAGGATGTGATGAGTAAATATGTTTTTTTTAAAAAGTACTGTTTGTTTTGTTTGTTTTTTTAAATTGGCTAAAAAAGTAATTATAAAATGATCTTGTGAATTATAAACTTTTTCCTCAGGATGGTGTGCAATACGCCATGTTCTTTATAGCTATTCTTTCTGTACCTGTTTTACTAATAGTCAAGCCAGTTTATTTGATCTGCAAGAAAAAGGGAGATAAGGTAAGTTTTTAAAGTTTCAAAAACTATTTCTTGTCATTGATGTGTTGAGTTATTAATGACTGGCTTTGTTACAAATATTTTAAAGTAGAATTACAACTTTGCTCTTTAGATTCCCCTACTACCATTTTTTGCTTTATTTCAGCATGACCACTCCGATCATGCTGCACTGATTCACAATGAAGTTCCCCCTGGAAATGTAAGTTGTTTGTTCTTGAGTTTATAAAATTTATTATGAGGATCCTGCCTTATTTATCTCCCCTAAATTTTTCAGTGTACAAAACTTGAATGAGTCATTTTTATTTGTTAAATTGTATGTTAATTTTTTTTTTTAAAGTTTACAACTAAATGTTCTTGCTTGTTAAATAAATTGCATCATGATTTTTTTGTCATGTAGGACCCCATTGGTCACATTACCTACCCTCCTTTTTTAAAACATATTGTATTACTTAATTAATCTTTATGGATTTTTTAATTTAGCCATTCCTTATAGAGAAATGAGAAATTAAAGCAGCTGTATTTTTTCTCTGTGTTTTTAAACAAAATTAAATCCCTACATTTTTACCCCTACTGTTAAAAGAAATGTTAGTAGATATTTATACTTATTTAATTTATATTTCATTTATAATTAGTTATTGGTGAATACCGATCTCCATGATTTTTGCGAATGTCCACTTTGCACAAATTTTATCCTCCCTTAAACACCAACCACAACTTTGATGACCTCTCTAATAATTAATGAAACATTAGAGTACATTGAGATTTTTATTCTTTGAATGATTTGGAAATGACTTAAAAGACAATTAAAAAAAGATAACGAAAGCATATTTAATTACAAGCTGTTATTAATTTAACTCTTAATGTGCCATAAGGTTTTCGGAAAACTTCCGCCTCGGTGCTTTAAGAATTTCCTAAATTGCAATCAACCGGTTATGAAATTTAAAAAATTGCATAAAATCCATTTTTATTATTATTGTCATACTGACGTCATCTTTTAGAATAAGAATGGTTATTTTATGTATCCGAAAGACCGTTTTGAGTTTAAAACTATTTTTACCTGTAGTTTAGTCCTATTATTTTAGTATTAAAGTATAGCAAAATCGCATCTTCAAAAAAAAAACGTAAAAACTACCAAAAAACATCGCGAATCGAGCGATAAAACTAGCGAGGGAAACAGCCGCCATTGCCGGAAGTCGAAAACATCGTTTTTCACGCACTGAAGAGTTTTTATTTTCTGTAATTTAGTTTCTAAAGAGAGTTCTATCGAGTCGCGCATTACCGCTCTTTGGTAAAAAGCGGTAAACCGCGGATTACCGCGCTTTGGTACATTAAGAGTTAAAATAAGAAAAAAGAGAGAAACACTTGTCAGTTTAATAATATATAAACTATATGCATCTAAAAGCTTCACTGCTGTATGAACATATGTCTCAAAATAATCACTCTTAAGAAAACTAATTACAATTTCTGAACCTTTTTGAAATTTTTTTGTACCTGTTTTTGGAATGGTTTTTCCTAACCACATTTGGGTGGTGCATCTTCTTAAATTCAATAGCCTTTCATTCTTAACTGGAATTTTAGGATTGGTGTTTTTTTTTGCTTACTACTAACTTGAAGTAAATGTTACTATAATTGTGGAAAAAGAAAGCAAATTTATAACATAAATTCTTGGGATTTTATATATCTGAACTGATGCTTATTGTCTCATTCTGTTATAATTTTGAGAAAAGAAAGGCATTTTATAACATGCCAGAGAAATTCTGGTAAAATTATATATCTTCTATTATTCAAAATTAAGTGCCTTTTAATACATGTAGGTTGAATATAGATAGCAAAGATATTTGGAGACCATTCTACTTTTTACTGGGTGTGATGATTTGAAGAAGAAACAAAGCTTTTAATTCACTTCTTGCAATCAGATGGGTTTATCATTTCCCTCATGATTTCTGTACGTAACCTTTGAACTATTTATGTAGCCTCGAACCCCAATTGATGGAAAGGGTGTGGTTAACCCTCTCCTCAACCAGGGGGCAGTGGAGTTAGGGGTAAGTTAATGCTAGTCATTGCACTGGATCTACCCTGGGTTGGTCCATTTTTACTAGTTCCCTGTGTATTTTTACCATTTCTTTAAATATTTATGTATGTTACAACTCCCATGTATTTCATGCATATTTCCCCCAATTTTTCCTCAGGGATTGAGCCTAGAAGTATATATTTCATGCATTTGTTTGTCTTCATAATACATAATCTAAATATGTTCATATTTGTCCAGCTAACATTTTATACAATATTGGTTTATTTGAACTAGTGTCTAACTAAATAAACAAATAGTGTATTGAAGTTTTTTTTGTATAGTGTGATCATTGTATATCCATAAACATTTTTATTGTTATTATTACTTGAGTTCTATATATATTAACTTTGTCATCATACATTTTAAAAAATTTAATCAACTTAATTACTAAGTTTATTTTATATTCAATCCACTCATAAACATTTTAAAACATGACAAGTCATAAAAACATGCTAACAAATTTTAAAATGCAAGTACTAATTCTAAAGTATTTTTTTAAACAAAACGATTAAATCTAGCTGCATAACTTTTAGTAGAATTAGATTAAAATAGTTCATGACACTAAGACTAACCAGATATTTTTTAAAAATATAAAACTCAAATGCCCCTAATACATATTTTTATGATTTCCTTAAAACTAATCTCTTAGAAGTATCTAAATTTAAGTTGTTCCTTGTTGTTTTTGTCCAGTTTCTTTGCCAGGGTCCCGTCTTTTGTAGTTATTATCCTACCCCAGCAAAAGAAATATTTCTTTTGAGTATATGTTTGCAGCCTCTATCTAGCTACTTTGAAAAGGGCTTATGAGAAATATATACTGATTACTTTCTTCTTCTGCCAACTCCTTTGTCCTTCTTTGCGCTGCTTTTTACAGAAGTATTTGCCATATATATATATATTTGTTTGTGTATATACAAATATTGTTACAGATTCAGGTTTGTTAATTCATTATTGGTGCCTGTAAATGTATGCTGGATATTCAGCTATATGACTTATTAGGTTCTGTATATACACAAGACAAACAGCAAGGACAGTTATTTAAATTTGAAAAAATAGTTTCAGAAATCTAAATTACGATATGAGACTATACAGTCTTTAAAACTAAGAAAACATTTACAGTTGTGAAGGACCAAATGTAAGCCATATAGTGAAAACACTTCAGTATATTAAACTAGTTTATTGTTTTTTTTTAATGAAATAATGCCACGCCCTTTACTTTTGTTGTTGCTTCATGTCTTTTCCTCCTTTGATTTATCCTCCAATTTAAAAAAAAAATGGTTATCTGCTTTTATGCGTGCATTTAAAAAAAAAATTAAGGTAATATTATTTTATATATTAAAGAGTAAATTTGATGGGGGATTTTCAACAAGGAAGCATATTTATTATTGCTGGGGGAAAGTAAATTATTATAATGCAAATAAATATTGTATTAACCATGTATTTAAAAATATTGCCTAATACTGTTGTTAATTATTTCATATTTACTTTTACATAATACAGTATGCATCTAAAGTATCAGTGCTGAAACTTTCCCATCTTGAAAATGTGTACTGCATATAATAATTTTGTTTAGCTCCAGTTCCATGAGTTGGGCAGTTTATTGCAATGGGTCTCTATACCAGGGAAATAAATTCATAGATATCTATTAATTCCACTCATACAAAATAAATTTAGTTATTTAGGTGATCCTGTTTAAATAAAGGCAATAGAAACCTATATAAGTATAAGCAAGTTTTAGTTAATTTGACAAGTGTATTTCATCATTGTCCCTCTCAGGTCTGCATGGGACTTTTTTCTTACTGATCATTTGGGGACATTTTTAATGACAAGACCATTTCTATATTAAAAAATTGCTGTCTGATCAAGAATCTAAGTTTTTATTGAAATGAGTGAAAAATCTCATCCATTAAACAGATTTATATTACTTGTTCATGGCAGAGTACCATACCATAAATGTGTTACTTGTGCTCAATATTTTTATAGTGCTTCCAACAGTCTTACTTGAAGTAAAAAATTTGATCAACCAAGCATATTTTTAGGAGAGACCAATATTGAACAAAACATCCAATTTCAATGAGTTTTTACTCTTTTGTTGGTTGGCATTGAACCCGACAAACTAAGTACACATTTAAGATGTGATGGTTTCAATAATTGACAAAAGCTTTATTTATTTTTAAGTAGTTAACTTTTTTTTCTATCATTAAGTCTTATGAGAATTTATTTTAATAACACAAGTTAATAGTAAAAACATATTATTATTTTACCCTGTGTAAAATTTCAAATTAAATATGGTTTTTAAAAAAAAAAAAAGTTAAAATAGTTAAATAAATAAATAAAGATCATTATTTCCTAGTTAGCTTCATTTTATTTGAGTCAAAAATTAAAGTAATTTCTTTTTAAAATTTTTTTATTATACTGAATGGAAAGCACCTCTCAATATTCTTTTCACATTTTTTTTTTGTTTTTCCTTATTTTAACTTTTTAAAAATTCACTTGATTTTGGGCACCTAATTTATTTTTTGTGTGCTAATGCCTTTCTCCCTGTGGCCCTTGCATGTTTCTTACAGCAAGTCAACATGAGCTTTGAGCATGACAATCACGATGGTCTGGGCAATGGGAGAGCAAGGGTAGGTCATTGTCCCTTTTTGATTTTAAAACTAACAATCTGCCTAGTGATACAACTGTGCTGTGGCCTTATGTGCAACCATGAATTAATGACCCAGACTGATCTTTTTGAATAGGATATCAGTATAGTAACCTAGTACACGATTTTTAGAATATTTTTAAAAAAAAAGAAAGAAAATCCATATCTTGAAGACCCAAGTTCAAAGTTTTGATAATTTTAAATGATATATTACTGGCCAGTTCTCTTGGGAGATTGAAGTGATTTTACATTTGAATACTAATGAATAGATAATTAAATTTTCTGGTTTGCCTGAAAGCAGTGTCAATATTAAAGGAATTTAGCAAACATTATTCTGATGTTTGAAGGTGAGTGCAGTGATTGGAATTTGATCGGATGTGTTGCATCTTGTTTGCTCTGCTTGTGCTTGCACATCACCAGCATGCAGGACTTGTCCTTGACAAATTATTTTTGACCATTTCATTGATCCTAAAATGATCAACATTATTTAATATGGTGGTTTGCCCTTTTGTTTTCTAGATATTGTTTGGTTGTTTGATGTTACTAATAATTTATTAGGATTTTTTGTTCTCCATTGTTTATGTTTTCTTGCCTTTATAGAATTTTTTGTGTGGAGTTTTTATGTGTTTGACTTCACCAAAATAATTTTGGTTTTACCCTGACACATTCCAATTTGGTCTTTGTTGCCTCACAATCCCACACACAAAACAAACCTTCCTGCCCATTAAGTTTATGATGTGACCATTGATGCTATTTTTCACTGTTTTAATGTAGCATTTGTCTATTATGATGCATCCTGTTCTGATTCCATACTTTTCTTTTTTAATGATGAAATTTGAATTAACAGGAGGAAACCACCCAAGGAGTGGCTATTAATGGTGATGATGAGGAAGGTCATGGAGAAAAACATGATCATGAGGAGGTCAGAAATTTGTTTTATTGAAAGAATTTTTTTTTTTTTAAAATGACTATTTTAATAAGAAAGAAATATTAATGTTTAAATATTCACATGTGGACTTCACAGCAAATTTATTTATAGGTGGGGCTGTGAAATATTATCTTGTTTATATTGCATTGTTGTTTGCTGTGATAACAATAAATATTTATTTAATTCAGGCAACTTTGAACCTTAAAAAAAGTTAAGACCACACAATGTTACCACATAACCAGGAGCTCTTTTGTATTTAAATAATTTCAATGGTTAAATTAAACAGTGCAAGAAAACAATATCAGTCGGCAACGAAACTTTTTAAAATCAAGATTATAGGGCTTTGAATGTATGAGCTTTGTAAAGTCCCTGAAAACAATAAACATTATCAACTATCTGAATTTCAGCATGGAACTGGAGAGATTATTATTCATCAAGCCATTCATACCATTGAGTTCTGTTTGGGTTGTATTTCACACACTGCATCATATCTCCGTCTGTGGGCTTTGTCTTTGGCTCATGCACGTAAGTTGCTTTTATTTTTTTTTTAAATAATATTTTTATCCTTATTCATAGCATAATGTTTCTTTAACTCTTAATGTGCCATTAGGTTTTCAGAAAACTTCCGCCTCAGTCCTGTAAGAATTTCTTGAATTGCGATCAACTGGTTATGAAATTTATAAAATTGCGTAAAAATCCATTTATATTATTATTGTCATACTGACTTCATTTTTTTAGCCTAAGAATGGTTATTTTATGCATTCAAAAGACTGTCTTGAGTTAAATACTATATTTACCTGTAGTTTAGTACTACTATAAAGTATAGGAAAATCGCATCTTCAAAAAAAACTTTAAAAACTACCAAAAAACTTTGTGAATCTAGCGATAACACTAGCCGCCATTGCCAGAAGTCAAATTCATCATTTTTCAAGCATTGAAGAGCTGTTACTTACGGGATCTCATTTTTAATGAGAGTGCTAACTAGGGACGGTTTTAAAAAATTTGGTAATAGAACCAGGAGCGCATTACAACGCTTTAACACAATTACCCCCCCCACACACACACACTTTTTCTCTCTATAAACCCCATCTAAAAATAAATTTATGAAAGTCTTGTTATATTTCTTTTATTATGACAAATTGAAGATGTAAAGGTGAACTAAAAAGTGTATTATGTATATGCTTTGAAATTTATTTTTTTATTAAAAAATTTAACTCCCAAAAATTTGTTATAATGTGCTTTATTAGCACAGAGATTTTTTGGTATTATTTGTAATTATTTTTTTTAATGAAAACACTTGTAAAAAAATGGTTTGCTTTATTTTATTAGAATTATCTGAAGTCTTATGGAACATGGTGCTTCGACTTGGCTTGACAATGGGTGGCAGATATGTGGGTGGCCCTATCATTTTTGTTATCTTCTTCATCTGGGCCAATTTGACTGTAGCCATTCTACTGCTGATGGAGGGCCTGAGCGCTTTCCTGCACACACTTCGACTTCACTGGGTCGAGTTCCAGTCCAAGTTTTACATGGGTGAAGGTTATCACTTTCAACCATTCAGCTTCAACTTTATCCTCAACATGCAGTCTCTAGAGGAAATATCTGCCTAGATCAGTTGGGCCTGCATGACTTAACAGATTGAGTTAGCATGAAAAGTTACCTGTCAATTTTTTAAAGTAAATTTAAATCTATCAAACAAAAGTTCAGTAGGTAATAAATAGTTTTGATATTTTTAAGTAAACATTCCTTGTGCAGCAAATAATTGTAAATTTTAATTTTTTAAAATAAATATTAGGCTAACCAATTTTCTTTATGGGTAAACAGAGATAATGATTTCATATCAGATCTGAATGTATTTGATATGTCAAATTTAGAGCAACTTAATCATTTCGATTCTAAGTTGTTACACATTCTGATTACCTATATATTTATATATATTTATTAATATAATTGATATAATCAAGAAGATTATTAATTAATTTTTTTTTGAAGCTATTTAGAATTTTTGTTGGTAAATATTTAATTTAGAAGGTTAAAACCTCTTGTATCACTAAATACATTTTTTTAATAAGCCAGAAATCTACAGAATTTTTAAAATTTAAAGTATGTGCTGACTTTTAGGTCAACTCATGACATCGTTATTCTCCTGATTGGAATACCTTAAAAATCTGGTTTATTTGAAGGTTCAATCTGGTTACTTTCAGAAAATAGAGGTAATAAAAAGAAATGAGTAAAAAATTATTTAAAAACAATCAGCATGACATTGATTATCATATTTTAAAATAAGGAGGAAGCTATGTAAAGAATTGTGTAACATGGCAGATGCATAAAAAGACCAACTATTGTAATTTAGAAAAAAACAATGTATTTTATATAAACTGGTTAAAGGAATAGAAAAACGTTTAACCATGAATATGTTAAAAAAAATATTTTTTTAAATTTCTAGTAGTATCATCTGTAATAATTAAGGTTATTAAATGTTGTATAATTTAGAAAGACTATTTAACTACATAAATTTATGTGAAAGAAAATATCTTTCCTGTGGTCCATTCCAAGGTAGTTTTTGTTATGTTTATGTAAAATAATTTTTAAGGGCAATATTTATTCAATGTCATTCAAAATGTTATAATTGAAGACATGAGCCAGTTTAGTTGGCTGACTTAATTTGACTCAATTCCCTATTTGGAACGTGGGATGAAAAATTAACAAAAGTTTATAACAGTGCCTTAATCAAAAATTATCCCCAAATATGTGCCTGGCATGTCTGTGATTGAATTTTATATGAATATTTAGCACATTGATGGGATTTTAAATTGTCTTCTAAGCAATAAATAAAAATTATATGCAAAGATATATTTGTTTTTGTATTACCTTTTTTTTCTTTTGTTAATAAGGATAATAAAAGATGTGTAAACATATCACAAGTTATTTTGTCCACCAGATTTGTGGAATTTTTAGCCCTTCTTAACCCCCCAAAAATCATTTTGAGATCATAACCAATCATAAGACAATAAATCTTTCATTGAATAGTGGTACAAAAGAGGATTTTATATTATGTTGCAAGAGGCTAATATATTTTTTAAAAATTTTTAATTGGTCTTGTTTACGCTTTAATAAAAAAAATCTTAAATTTAAAAACATTGTTTCAACATTATATGCCAATGTCAAAATCCATAAATCAATTAGAACTACATGTGCAAGCAAAAATAATCACAAGACAGTGAAAATTTTATTTAAATTATTGTTCCTTACAAGTATTACAAGTAAAAAAAAGAATTATATAAATTTGCTAATAAACAAAATAATTATTTCAATATGAATTTTCAAGAATACTTTCTAAGTATCCCAATAGGAGCTGTTTCATTGGTATGCATGGCTTCTAAATGGGCAGTAATTGTTTTTATATTGAGGGGAGGCCAACATGGCCTAAAGCCACAAATTTCATCTACTCTACTGGCGGTCTGGTAGTATTTGTTGTTAGGAAGACTGCTGTGATTTCAGGAAAACATGATCAACATGTCTATACATAATCTACACCAGCGCTTCTATAATGTTTTAGTATCGTGGACCGGTAGGAATTGTTCCATTGCACCAGGAACCAGTACACTATTTTCCCTTGACTGACATGGTAGCAAAATGTCATTTATCTTATATTTGCTTAACTTTTTTATCTTAAAAAATTGACATATTTTATATAGTCGGTAATAATAAATAAAAAAATTAAAGGATTATAATTAGTTTGCTTCTGTCCTTCCTGGATAACTTCTACGGACCTGTGGCAGATAGCCGCTGCCCACCACTTTGAGTAGCACTAGCACTGATCTAAAGGTTTGCTTTTATGAAATAGAAATTGGATGAAGTGATTTATATTTATTATTTGTATAATTAACTTATTACAACAAACACTGCGACCGTGTCGCATTTCGTTATTTGGAAAAATTGGTTGAGTCGCAGTAATTCCATGGTTCCCAAATTTTGTGATGTAATATAGCAATGAATAATACGTACATATGTGTTTCTGTTTGCCGTGGTATTTGTAACTAATTGTTGAGAATTACTTTTTGTCTAAAACATCATTTTTGAAAGAGATGAAAAAATCAACACGTAAGCAGTAAGCTAAAGGCTTAAACTATCAAGGGAAAAATTAATACAATTGAGAGAATTCAGAAAGGTGCAAAACAATCGAATATATGCAGGAATCTTAATTTGGCAGAGTCTCGGTCACACTTAAGAGGCTGATTGAAGAATGAAGCTAGAATTCGGGAGTTTGTTGATGATATGGATAGTGATAGTGGGGGGTCAAGGGAAAGAGCTAGAACAGCACAGAACACTGATTTAGACAAATGTATGTGATGGTGTGAAGGAAGAAAAACAATGACAATAGCTGATTAATAAAGAAATAAATTTCAAAATGAACATTAATTTTTTTTTAATTAATTAATTTAAAAAAGTTAAACGGATTTTTGTAATTAACCGTATTTTCACTTATATTCCCCGCGGGTTATACCAGATTTTACAAAACCCGCATACCCTGCGGGGTATCTGTAATTTTTTTTACTGAATAATGCATCAATGTCATTATTACAATTACTTGCAAAACACAAATATAAAGTTAGATTCTGTATAACTTCTGGTAAGTTTGTTCACAATCTACCTGTACTCGTTTGATATTACGTATCTCAGATTTTATAATGTGGCGAGCGATAATATGTATATACCCGTGATTCTCAGTGTGTCGCGACACATTAGTGTGTCATGAGAGATTTCCATGTGTGTCGCTAGATTTAGTAAATATATTTAAAATTGCTTGGGTTCTGAGCTCTGAAATTATGAAATTTTAAAAGTAAAACAAAACAAAATGTTTGTTAAATAAATCAACAACGATATCAGTAATCACGTGTGTTTCGCGTGATGCGGGAAGTTAGACTCGGTTGGCCATTTTCTTTTTTCATTCTTTCTAGCGGTAAAGTTGGCTTCAAATTGGCATCACTGGACATCGAGGAATTTGCTCGGGTAATCAATCCGTTTGCAGTCAGCGAAGAAGTCAATTTGACGACTGAAGAGGACGAGGTGAACTGAACTGTCCCTTAACCCGATGCTGGGTCGTTGGGGCACCATTTTGAGCTGCGCACTATCTCATGCCATGTGTCACGGTTCTGAGCTGCCTTCTGGGAATCGCTAAATGACAGGCCGGTCCACTCTTTGATATTGTCCTCCCAACTCTTCCTTGGGCCAGACTCTTCCTTGGTCTGCCTCTTTTCCTTCTTCCCTGGACTGTGCCTTGCAATATCGTCTTTGAGAGACCTCCAGATCTTGTCACGTGTCCGTACCATCGTAATTTCCTCTTTTTAATTGAAGTCAGAAGGTTCGGAAGGGCCAATGACAGCACTTATTTTGTCGCGGACCGCTTCGTTCGTGATGTGCGCCGTGTAGGAGATGTTTAGTACCTTTCGAAAACATCTCATCTCTAGCGCATTAATTCTTTTTTGGAGGTCTGCGGTGATCGTCCAAGCCTCACAACCATACAGGAAGACTGACATCGCCAGAGAGGGCATTAGTCGAATCTTTGATCTCAGGGAGAGCTCCTTGCTTTGCCAGATGTGTTTAAGTTTGTTTAATGCTGCAGTTATTTGGGCCAGTCTGGCAAGAATTTCTGGCTTTGAGCCTTCATCGGATATTATAGCCCCTAGATATTTAAAGGTTCTTGATCACAGTAATGAGGTTGGCGTTAATATTGTACTTGTACATGGTTGCCCACAGTGCTGCATGCCACACTATGTCAAACGCCTTTTTGAAGTCTATGAAGACATGAAAGAGGTCCCTCTGGTGCTGCAGATGTTTTTCAAAGAGCACTCGCAAGTTGAAGATCTGCTCTGTTGTGCTCCTTCCTGCTCTGAAGCCTGCTTGTTCTTCTGCAATGATCTGCTCTGCTTGTGGTTTTAGTCTGTTTAGTATTACCATGAGCATGACTTTGCTGGGGTGACTAATCAGGCTAATTGTACGGTAGTTCTGACACAATTGTAGATTACCCTTCTTTGGGAGCGTTATAACCAGCGATTGAGTCCAGGGTGTTGGCCATTCTCCTGTCTGCCAGATCTTGCTGCACATGTTGGTTAGAATGTTTATTACTGGGTCACCTCCTGCCTGAAGCCAGCTCCACCTCATCACGGAGAATGGAATGCATGTCTATGTTAGTTGGCGTTGGGCAATTTAGCACTGATTCATCACCCTTTGAGTTTTCATTGTATAGCTCAGAACAGTATTCGGTCCATCTTTCTATTATTTCTTGTTCTTCTGTAATACATTTCGCAGATTTATCTTGTATTGTTGAGATGCGACCTTGCTTGGTGGATGTCAGATCTTTGACAATCTTGCAAGCCTTTTTTGAGTTGTTCCTTGGTAGATTTTCATCGATGTCTGAGCATTGTTGTTCTATCCAGTTTGTTTTTGCTTTATTCATTTCTTTCCTGATCTTTTTATTGATTGCTCTGTATTTGGTTGCTCCTTCTGCAGTATTCTTTACGTTCTTAAGTTTTCTTCTCTCATCGCATAGCTCTAGGATATACGTGGAGACCCATGGTTTTTTT
>MUZC01000132.1:418439-469862 GCA_002072015.1 Radix auricularia
AGATGGAAAGTCATCAGCACCAGATTATGGTCGCTGCCGATATCCGCTCCAGGGAAGCTTCTATTATTAGCTGCTTTAATGCATGATTTTAATCGTCTTTTGACCAATATGTAATCTATCTGGTTACTATGTTCCCCGCCTGGGCTGTGCCAAGTCCATATTCTGGATTTTTTATGGTGACCAATTGTGTTAGCTAGAAGGGGGTTGTTGTATCGTGCAAATTCGAGGAGTCGAAGCCCTCTATCGTTGGTCAGGTCATTGCAAGAGTGTCCGCAAGTATCTGCCCAGTTGGTACATACATCTACTCAAATCTTCGCATTCCAGTCACCTTGGACGACGATAATATCTTTCTTTGGTGTTTGATCCACGATGTCCTGTACTTGGTCATAGAAGGCATCAATTTCACTATGATGTGTTCCCTTATGCAGGCATATCCATCACACTGCTATATCACATTAATATACATCACAGTAATATGTTTTAAAAAGCCTAACTTTTTAATAAAACTATTATAAAATGGTTACAATTATTTTTGTGTGTTGTGAAAATTCTAGAATATTTTCAGTGTGTCGTTACCAAAAAAATTTGAAAAACACTTATATAAACATCTTATTCAACTAGAGTGGTTCAGTGTGATGACCTCTCAAATGAAATGGGATAGTATGGGGGAAAAGCGTGGGCAGGTTATACCACAATTTTTTTACAGGATCTAAAAATTCTGCGGGTATATGCATGGGCGGGTTATCTGCATGTGCAGGGAATATGTGTGGAAATAAGCTACTACAAACTCCAAAGCATCAATTATAAAATATTACCGTTTTTTGTGTAATTTTTAAAAATTAAAGTTCTTTTAATATTTTAGATTAAAAACAAGTGTACCAGGATATGAGTTGATAAATATAATAAACAAGTATAAATTTAATTTAAAATAAATGTTATACAGGAGAAAACATGTTTTTATTTTCATTCTTTGTTATTTCTCAATAAGTTACACTGAAATCTGTTACCATGACAACTAATCGCAATTCACCTAAATTGCAATTACATAAATATGGTCCAGAATAGACACGACTTAACAGGGTCGCACTGTATGAAATTAAGCATACTATAAAATACTATTATTACTAGTGAACAGGCTAATTAGATGATTTACTGGTGTTGGATAGTGTAATGTTTTTAGAAAAATTTAGCTGTTAAATTTTGTTGACTTTTAGTTGATTATATTCTACACATTTTATAATTGAAACAAAAAGAATTTAACAAAGTGACATTGTTAAATAATAATTATTTTATTATGATAACATATAAAATTAAACATAATATTTAACATGCTAATTAGTAACCTTTTTTTAGGCAGATATAAAAATAATAAAAGTAAAATAAAGCATTACATTATGTCACAAAGACTTACCCATTTACACTTATAATAGTGTGGAATGACATGCTTGTTGACAGGCTTGTTTGACTGAACTCAAAAATTATGAAATTAAGTTTATTTGAATAAGTTAATAAGTAATTCTCCACTTAAGTTATGAAATAGTCTCAAGTAAAACAATTTTTTATAAAATAGCTAGGTGGACATGTTTTACAAACTTGTCTGTCCCATCAGTCTAGAGCTCTAGTATACCCAACAGATAAGTTGAAAGTAGTTAAGTGCTCTCATCTTCTCTTAATATGAATAAATAGTAAAAAAAAAAGTCAATTGAATCACATGAGCTCACACTTGCAGCAGCAGGGCCACACCACCCAACACCCATTTTGAAGGCTCCAATCTGGTCTTGAGCCTGAAGGTCCACACAAAGGTGGGGCCTCTCCCTTTTGTTTTGTAAACTGGGCAGTCATACACCAGTCTCTGGTCAACCCTGTCCACAGGTATGGCTCGCAGGAAGATGACTGGCATTCTGGGAGTCAATTCTTTTAGGTAGGATTCAGCTATGAATCCAGTCTGGAGATCCCAGCGTGCTCCCTCCATGTACAGTCCATGGACATAGGCACCTTCTCGTGGAGGGCCAGACATTTCTTCTTTAGTTTTTTTGGTGACATCGCATTGTAGGCACATGCGATCTAAGGGCCATTCATTCTGTGGAGCGGTATAGCAGAGATATGGAAAAGTATAACATCGACCTAGCTACTTAGCCATATAACCAGATGTGAAATTATAAATTAACTTATATAAAGTTTTTGCACTTTATTTTGTTATAACATTAGAGCAGAATTACAACAAAAAAATAAAGATGCCAAGTAATCTAGCAAACTGTCAATATTTTGCGTTTTTAAACCAGTTATCCAACAATAACATTTAGGTGAAATGCTAAAAATAAAAAATAATTGCATTTTTTTAAAAACAGAGCTGTTTAATTACAAAATATTTGTTTCATCCTTATTAGAGGGAGCAAAAAAAAAAAAAATTAACACTGAAATAATGCATCATTCAAAAAAGATTATTTTTTCCTACCTTCCTTGCTGTTTGCTGCATGATGGCTGTAAGGAAACTTTGTGGGTTAAAGAATCCACCAAGCCAAACGCTGGCCGGTAGGTTAAAATCACCAATCCAGTTTTCCAATTCTCTGGCTCGCTGGATCATGTCACCATACCTACAATATAATTCAGTGTGTCCTCAATTTTTATTTGGAACTGATTTATATACGAGGCCATGGACTACTCTCATTTTGGTAACTATCTATTATATATGTCTTTTGGTTTAAAGTTAAAATATTAACTACAAAACACTTATAAAATACATTGTCAATTTTTTCCCATTGAGAATTTTTTTCCCTTTATATTTGCATGTGGAATGGGTTCAATACTTTTTCTTTAAATTAATATATTCTTTATTCTAAAATCTTTGTAGATATGCACATTAAAAAATGAAAGCAAATAATAAGTTTAAAATTTCACAGTCCCCCCAAAAAGGAAGAGTTCCTATGACCCACCACTGAGATAATTGGAACAACGAAGGGTAGGCTTTCTTCTCCCATCTTACAGTCCCTCCAGTGGCGTCGCTAGGGGGGTGCGGAGGCGGCGGGCCGCCCCGGGTGACACCATCAGGGGGGTGACACCAGACCGTAAAATTCTATATATTCCCGTTATTTGGCACTGGAAAACTCGGAGGATTTCTATGGGTTAAATCATGAGGGGGTGACACCATGAGCTACCGCCCCGGGTGACACCATGTGCTACCACCCCGGGTGACACCAACCCTAGTGACGCCTCTGAGTCCCTCCATTAAGGAAGAGTTCCTATCTATGACCCACCACTGAGATAATTGGAACAAAGAAGGGTAGGCTTTCTTCTCCCATCTTACAGTCCCTCCATTAAGGAAGAGTTCCTATCTATGACCCACCACTGAGATAATTGGAACAAAGAAGGGTAGGCCTTCTTCTCCCATCTTACAGTCCCTCCATTAAGGAAGAGTTCCTATAACGCACCACTGAGATAATTGGAACAAAGAAGGGTAGGCCTTCTTCTCCCATCTTACAGTCCCTCCATAAAGGAAGAGTTCCTATAACCCACCACTGAGATAATTGGAACAAAGAAGGGTAGGCCTTCTTCTCCCATCTTTCAGGCACATTGTTCAGGAATAGGGAATTACTCAAGTTCTCCATTTCCACTGTGATTGTGAGTTCTCCCTGTCAACAGAACCAAGTGCTGAATGTCAAGTTTAAAATGTTAGGTCTGTGATTGTGAGTTCTCCCTGTCAACAGAACCAAGTGATGAATGTCAAGTTTAAAATGTTAGGTCTTTGATTCTAGCATCAAATCAAATTAGAATTTTACTGGACATAATAATGAATTTAGATCAAGAATTATTTACACATTCCAAAGGAAAATTCAACAGAGTTTCCTGACACCCACACTGAATGTTGTAAGCAATTCAATTTAATGTATCATAAACTGGTAGTGGGTGGGCCACAACTAAACTTGGAAAGATGGCTTATATCATATGTTATAACTTGAAATATGGCTTATATCATATGTTATAACTTGAAATATGGCTTATATCATATGTTATAACTTGAAATATGGCTTACATCATCATAACTTGAAATATGGCTTATATCATATGATGAGGTCAGCCTATTGCTGAACTCATTAATGTTTCTAAAATTTCATTGGCAGTTTTAAGATATATGAACTTTAAGTGGCTCATCTACACTTTCATGTGAAAAAAACATTTTAGCCCGTGTCATGAGTCAGCTGACAAATAATTGGAGTTACTCGGCCATTCATTGGGCAACTCAAAGTTCACCTTGAGACCCAAGTCCAGTTCTTTGAGTGACCGTCTGATCTCCCCAGTCAACATGTTCATCCTCTCACACTCCTGGAAGGCCACCACCACAAACGGTGTCCTCTCGTCAGGTGGAACTTTCTGCATGATCTCCTCAATGTTGAAAGGTTCTGGAAGTCTCTCCGATAGTTCATCAAGAATTTCTTTAACCTAATCAAAGTTTGGGTTAAACATGTGACTTACGGAGCAGATTGTCTAAACAAATCAACTTGTACAAACTGTTTAGAATGAAATTTCATGCCATCAGTTAAGATGGAATTGACATGAAGAAAGAAATTACATTTTCAAAGAAGTCTACAATTTTATCTTTTTTATCACTGGTATAAACATACTAGCAACATATCAACGGTACCATAACCCTTCACCATTATATACATGTTACTAAATGTAGCACCTGGATAAGGATTCCCTAAGAAGAGTAAAACTGGTTGGAGCTCCTCCCCCCAACTCTCTGTTGATGTGAAACCTCAACCTGGGTAATCCTCCTAACTAATTTTGTGACCAAAGGTCAGGCTAGAACGTGTAATTAGTGCAACGGTTCTCAAATTTAGACTAACTAATCACATATTCTTTGGAACTTGAAATTAATACCGCAGGGAAAACTTGAGCAATCTGCTGGGCAGTGCCTTACAACCTTATATGAAATGAGAAAACCTTAAACTGTTGATTAAGGTGATCCTTATTTTTGTTAAAGTTTAATTTGTCAACTTCATTTATTAATTTAAATCCTCCTTAGAGACCTCATGTCAAATGAGTGGAATGCTGGGTCAGGCATCAATAACAGAATCTATGCATACAAAATTACCAACTCTAATGCTATCAAAATAATCTCACAGATATTGGTTGATATACTTTTTTGCTTTGTTTAAAATTGCATATTTGTTTGGCTTTGGGAATTTCTTTCATTGCTTTTATTATTTTAACTTTTTAAACCAATGGTTCAGCAGAATAGTCAAACTTTAACAACTTGTTCACATGAACTTGATGCAATCAGTTCCAATCCACCCTGTCATTTAAGGTTTATTACCTTATCTTCTTTTGACACTGATTCTCCAGAGTCACCAGAAGCATCTCTAGGCTGCATCTCAAAGACAGTTCTCAGTAAATTATCTGATGTCTTTGTGAGGAACTCAATCTCAGCATTGGGGTGCAGGCCATACAAGTAGGGACTCTCGGGGGGCAATTCTTCATCAATGTACTGGTGATAGCCTTCGTAGTCGGTGTTTGGGGGCACGGCAAACCCTGGTGCCAGGAACAGCTCAGAGTCAATCTAGATGACAGTACAACACAGGTGGATTAATGACCTGCATCATTCAGATATATGTGTCATGAATTCATGTATCAGACAATGGTAAATAGATAGCGAATAAACTAAGTCACTGATACACTAAAAAAATACCCAACTTTCCACCTGAGCCAGTGATTCTGTACTATGTTATTCAATAGTTCTACCAACAAAAACATTTAAGGAGTGCTAGTATAATGTGCTTATTAATGGCCAAACAATTGAGATATTGAAGTTGTTTTTAATAGTTATTTTAGAGACATAATGTCAATATTTCAACTAAAAGTTTCACTACACCATTCAACTGACCATGTCTTGATTCATGTAGACCTCCAGGTAAGTTCTACACAACTTTCTATCCCAATCATCAGTGATGTGACCTCCATACATGATTTCACCAAACAAGTAGCGTAGGTCCTCCCATGGCACCTGAAGGACGTTGCATAAGTCAGAATATCAAAACAGAATATATTTGTGTTCATACTCATAATGCTGTTTAGCAAACATTTAAATCAATGTTGACCTAGTAAAATTATTCATAGGTGAAGTTTTAATTAATTTTCTCAATGCTGCAATTAATTTTATATTAGTTACTTGTAATTTCAAACAAATTAAAAATTGATGTAGTTTTAAATGAATCAAGATTAGAAAAATCTTTGTATGAGCAGTTTTCTTAAATTTTCAAACTCTACACACTTGTTAATACTTGTTAAGAAATTTTTCTTAATGACTTATTTGCGATGAATGGGTCCAACTTTAATTTAATTTTGAACTTAAACCTTGGATTGGTGAGATATATTTAAACTAAAATGTTTATCCTATAGAGGATGAGTAAGTTAAATAAAAGATTATTTTTAACATTTAGACTAAGTCTAAGCAATTAGCATATGATTGTACATTAAAATGGTGACTGACTATCATGAAACTTCTAGCTATTTTTGGAAGTTTATAATATAAAAACTGGAAATGAATATGATTTGATCAAAGCTCAAAAACACTTATTCAAGGAGGATTAATGGCTAAATCACTGACCTTGTTGTTAGCCTCCAGATAGTTGTACAGTACATTGACACTAAATCACTGACCTTGTTGTTAGCCTCCAGATAGTTGTACAGAACATTGACACTAAATCACTGACCTTGTTGTTAGCCTCCAGATAGTTGTACAGTACATTGACACTAAATCACTGACCTTGTTGTTAGCCTCCAGATAGTTGTACAGTACATTGACACTAAATCACTAACCTTGTTGTTAGCCTCCAGATAGTTGTACAGTACATTGACACTAAATCACTGACCTTGTTGTTAGCCTCCAGATAGTTGTACAGTATTGACACTAAATCACTGACCTTGTTGTTAGCCTCCAGATAGTTGTACAGTACATTGACACTGATAGTTAGATCTCCCACATTGAAAGGATAAACCCTGTTCCAACCTTGGGCACCAAACTTCCTCCTCTCACATACCACAGCATGGAAGTAGCAAAGTGCAAACAAAACCGATTTGAACTCAATTTCTTTTGAGCACATTTCCAGGGTGTCCTGCCATGAACACATACAAAAATAATTTAATATTGTAACGATAGATTGTTTTAGAGTTAATTTATGCTAAATATTATATCACTTTTAAAATTCAAAAAGATTTATTAGAAAATCAATTTATATTCTGATTACATCAGCATTGTCTAATTTGCATATAAAGTGTTTGAATGAAAGCTAAATTTAGTCAGATATCAACAAAGCAAAATAATTGAAATTAACTTACAGTGGTACCTCAGTATACGTCCTAAATCAGTTCCAGACCCTTGGACATATACCAAACATATTTTTTCCATAAGAAATAGAGGGAAAATGATTAATCCATTTCCATTTAAAAAAATATTGTTATTTACATTTATTGACATGGTTGTATAAAATAATTTAATCACTTCTTAATGCTAAAATACTGAATAAAAAGAACTTATACTAATTTTTTTTTTCTGTTTTCCTGTTATCCAGAGCTAAAACAATTTTTCAACATTCTGTAATGTCCCTGATCTTTGTTTTGTAATCAATTTTCACTCCCACGGTTGCCTATTTACTAAAGCCTTTGTTTTTCCCAATCATAGAAATGATTGCTGCAACAAGGTCCCGGACACAAACGTAAATTTCATTCTTTACAACGATCTCTTTGCTCAACTCCATGTTGATACTATCAATTTTTTTTTAGTTTCATGGCTCTTCTCACACTCATAAAATAAAACTGGTTCGATGTAACACTGAAGCACCAATGAACTACATAAACGTTTGGAAGTCCGTGAAATGTGGTTCTTTAGGCGAATGTTAAAATTACAGAGAAGGGATGTAGCGAAGAAGTTCTGAAAGAAGTAGGCCAGAAAAAGAAAAATTATGTCTAACTTTAGAAAGAGACAATCTAAATTTTTTTGGACACATCATGAGGCGGGGCAAACTAGAACACACAGTAACAACAGGAAAAATAAAGGGCAAAAGGGATCGAGGCAGACAGAGAGAAAAGATGCTTGTCGGGCTGACAAGATGGCATCAGGCACAATCACAAGCGAAGCTGATGGCCAATACCAAAGACAGAGAGATGTGGAGAAGAATAACCGCCTACGCCGATAGGCACGGCACCTGATGGATGGATGGATGACTCCTCTCATTAACTTTCTTATACTCATGTTAAGTGAATTTACCCATAATTTACCAGAATAACACAAAATCATGTGATTATGGGTCATGATATTAGAGTGCAGCCTCAAATTACATACAAACTTCAATGACAACAAAGTGATTTGAAACATCCTCATTTTCAAATAGAAAATATGGCTTTTATAGGGTGGGGGGCGGCTTTGTGATGTCATATTTGAAGGGGGGTCTAACTTCTTGTGAAGACGTGATAAGGGCGGAGAAGGAAAAATCCGACAAATTTGTGTGAAGCGTGCAGGTCATATCCCAAATAAAGGTAGTATACCTAAGCAAAATATCTTGTGCCCTATTGGGCTTATACCAAGTTGGACTTATTTCAAAGCAGATGTATATGGAGGTACCACTGTAATTTTGATTTGAATGTACCTCTATAATTAAAAATAATACAAATTATTTTGTCATTGTTATGGGGAAAAACATTAATAAAACTCTAAAGTAAAATACCAAAAAACTTACAGTGTTATTTTTAAATTGATAAAATAATTAGTCTTTTAATTCAAAATGATTTGATTTTTTTCTTGGTGTTTTTAATTAACCTGAGTGAAGTTGTCCAATGCTTTGTGCAAATTGGCAAACATGCCAGTTGGGGGTTCATTGGTAATTTTAACGGAAGATTCCAGTATGGCTTGTGGCATAATATGAAATTCTCTGGCTCCAGCAGGCTCGGCACTGATAAACAATCGATAGTTTAGGTGGCTTTCCTCTGAATACTGCTCTAACTTTTTCTCCAGGCTGGGTAACCATCTGGCCACAAGGTGGACATTCTGAAATTGTTCAATTGAAATGAAGTTCAGAAAAGAAAAGAAAAAACTTCTTTGAGGGAAGTTTGGTGTGAGGAGGTTTTATTTAGCTACTGCGGAAAAAAACTTGACAAAGCTTGTCATTTGAAAACATGTTAAAATTGAGTTAAAACCTCCATGAATTAAAACTTCCATGAATTAATGTCACCGTGAATTAACACCTCAGTGAGTTATTACATGCTTTTAGCATGCAGTTTTCAGAATTATAATCTCAAATCTTTATTTTTAAAACATAACCAAGCTTCTGTGGATATGCTTTGTTTCCAATTTTTAGTAACTAGACCACACTGTGTTTTAAACATGCTTTATCCTTTTTTAAAAAAATATCAGGTTTGTTACCATTTCCAAAGACTCATCAAACTTTACCTGTAACACAACCCAGTGACCTTTCTTGGCGGCAATGTCTATGGCTCTCTCAGCAACCACTTCCTGCCCCTGACCTAGTGAGATGTTATGAAGGTTTTCCTTGGCGGTGGTGTAACCAAGTTTTTTACCCAGCTTCTCCACATCTTTAAGGGGGTCAACTCCAGGGGACAAAATAAAGAACATGGGTGTTGCTGGCCCTGATTCTTCAAAAGATTTTCCAAACTCCACAGAGCGGTTCTCGACGTATTTGCGACCCATGGTTTCTTCTATAAATTGCCTGTGAAGCCAAAAAATTAAACAATTTCTGTTCATAAATCAACATGCTAAAACATCTTGATCATCATATAGTGTTTATAAATTTTGAAAACCTATAAAATGATACAATTATATAAACAGAACTAAATATTTCGTGCAATGATTGTATGTTTTAAAAAGTATTTTGAACTCGTTGCAAAATATTTATCATTACATTAAATTAAAGAGAGGTAATTTTAACCATCTACGTAGTAAAAACTTACGTCACTGCATTACTCATACGATCAGGTCTCAACGCCCGCATCATGCAAAGTTTCTCGATTAGGGATTTATTTTTCCATTCTTGTGGGAATTTTTCTTTCTCTGGGGCCTCTCCTTCTACAAATTTCTTCCACCTTTTGGCAGAGCCCAAAACATCTTTGTCCAAGTTTTTGAAATTTTCTTTTTCAGACAGAGCCTGGTAATAAAAAGAGATAATCCTATCATAGCAAAATTAGTAACACCATTTATGTCACACAATTTTAAATGAAATGAGACATTAAAATTATATTGGAGTTTTTTTTAAATAAATATGAAGAAAAACTAAATACAATACTTCAATCATATGAAATTGTTTCTTTTACTCTTTTACTTAGTTTCTAGTTTTGTAATGTTTAATAATAATTGGTATCAAAATGTACTGAGTGTATTCTTTGCTCATATTGTTAGGTACATGAAATTAAGTCACAAGATAGAATTGTGGATAGCTCATATTCAATTTTTTTATATCCTTTTGGATCTTATTCTCCTAGCAATATGGTGAAATGAATCCTAATAATCTCAGTGAAATGTATCTCTGATTACTTACAGACTAATCTGTTTGAAATTTATTGTAGGATCAATTATTGTGATTTTAATGAGATATTTGTAGTCAAAGGTATGATATTATACTAAAATGATAAAAAAAGCAAATTTTCTTTAAATAATAAATTACTAAAAATGATGAAGTGATCTAAAGTACCATTATAAACTATATATATGTATTGTTACATATATACCTTTATTCCACCCCAACTGAGGTCATTAAGAAAATCTACAGGAGATGGAACATCTGCAGTGGCAGGATAACGTAACAGAAAGTCCAAGGCATCAATGTCTATATCTTTTAATTGAGCCAAAATCTGGAGACATAGTTGTGAATATAGATGAAAAGTCAAACTTTTTACTAAACAATTTATAGATTTACAACACTCACTAATAAAAAAAAACTTCCTTCAGCTATTAGCTATATACATTCTTGAAAATTTCTGAAATTGAATTTCTCATCTTTGTTCTGTATCTATCCAAGTCCAGCAATCTCTTTACTAATTGTGAGGACTCAAAGTTACAACTAATTTTTAATGATTTTATTGCCTTGATAGATTTATTATAGGGTTATTTTACTGCTATTAACTGCCTTTAATTCACAACTTTGAAATATCCTAATAAGGCAAGAGATTAAGAACCTGAAATGTCATCATGGTCCCAAAAATGAGTTTGTCACGCTCAAAAAGGCCCCTTGTTGTGTACACATAGGTGGAATAGGTTATACAGTCTATCAGGTTTTTGACTCGCTCTTCCTCTGTCTCAGCTGATTCTGCTCTGTCGATTGCCTTATCAAACACCACACTAAATGCCTGACAGAAAGACATATATTTTAATAAATGGATTTTTTTTTTTTAGATAACTGTGTGCTCTCCTCTACCCCAAAAAACTCTAAATAAATAATTCACTAGAAATTAAGACAAGCTCTAGACACCAGCAAAAACGCATAACGAATGACTCTCGCTAGGATTGACCAATCACAGTTTGTGGTTGGCAAGCGAGGGTGGTGCAGGGTGGGGGGGCAAGTAACAACAACCACAGCGCGCAATCTCGAGACCAAAAATGTGTCCCCCCATCCCTGATGTTCACTCGCATAGTTTTAATTTATTGCACTATCTATGAGCAAGTCTGTGGTGTATGCTACACAGCAGGTCATATCTAGATCAAAGATATTTTACAAGTGAGTTACTGAAAGTTAAATGAAGTGATTTCAGGGAACCACCTGACCTGAGAAATTTTATTGCAGACCAGGGCAAATTTGTCTGTTAAATTATTATTTAAATTTTCTGACGCTTTTTTTTCTTATTTAATCCAACTCAAACTTATGGGGAGTTTTCAACATAGGAAAAGATTCTGTCTTATTTTATTACCACTAAAATTCAAGATTCTTGCTGTTAAAAAGTTATTCCATTTCAATAATTAGTAAACATAGCTCTGATGTCTGACAATGACATCACAGCTTTCCTGACCAAACTTACCTTCAGTGAGAACTGATACATAGGATGGATGCCATACAGATCGTTTAAAATAAAATACAAGAGTGATGCCCTTGCTGAGACTGGTCTGTAATTTTCCCTGGCCAGATTTATCTCAACCTCAGTGATTTTAGCTTCTGCTGACTTGGCTTCGATGTCTGCCGCTGTTCGTTTTGTTGTCTCCAGATTTTCCACCAAGGCGTAATCTCCCAGGAAGTTTCCCTCAGCTGTTGACAGCCTTGCTAAAAGGTTGTCTTCCAAACCTGCAAGGTAGCAATGGGATATTTTTTTATTCTATTTATTTGGGACTCACTATCAATATTATTATCCCTATGGCTCATTCACTGAGACTAATGTGTAAATCTTGGTTTAGTGAATAACCTTGTGAATACCCCACAACTTTATTCTGGTCTGACTCTGACTCTAGGAAACAGGCACATAAGTCGGCTATGTTGATTTTAGAACAGCCAAAAGAGTAAATGGGGGGAAAACTTCAAGCACTGCAAACAAAGAGTTCCAAATAACACATAAATATATAATTTAAGTCATGAGTATTAAAAAAAAAGAGTTCCAATTATTAACTTTTAGAGCTAAAGATGAAGACTTTCAAAATCTCAAAATCCAATTATTTGATTAATGTACAGACTCACTGTAACAAATATTTACCTAATAATAATTTTGCTCTTAAATAAAATTACAAAACAGCTAGTAAAAGCTCAACTTGTTACTTAAGTTGTTTAAAAACAAATAGTCCTCAACCCACCTTTCAGAATAATCTTGAACTCGTTTTGCTGACGGGTTAGGTCAGATTTAAGTTTTTCGAGATCTGGTCTTTCTTTGGATACAACAGCCCCCAACAATTGGTCTTCTAGGCCGTCCCTAGTGGAAGAGGGCAGGACAAGAGCACTTAATATAATAATGATTAGATCTATGTAAATGTAAGGCAAGATAATGTGTTATCTTAGATATACAGACGCTCCTTTATTATGCAGAAGATAATTGCGTCCACAGACCATGAGAGATGATCTGTTGGCAAGTGATGCAGCGGTCACAGGCCACGGCTATAGGGTTCCACGCATTACCCAGCCGCTAACTATTTTCTAGTTAAGTACCCATTCAGAGCTGGGTGACTCGGGGACTCCTCAGGCCCCGGGAACAAATCCTCGCCTTCGCGTGGATTCAAACGCCTGACCATCGGTACGCCAGTCAAGCATGCTACCACTCGACCACCACGAGTGGTGCAGGGTGGGGGGCATGTATTAAATTTATCTTTTCCATTTAAAAAATGTATTACATTTGACAATTTTTTAATCTAAATTTTAATAAAAACAACCACAATATATTTTGCATAGGATTTCCTCCTGGTGGTTCACACAGTTCACAAGCCAAACCCAACACAGCTCTGTTTAATCTTATCAGGGACAACACCAGATATTCTCTGGCTATAACAGGATTGTTTTATCTTGTGACAGTGAAATTAATGGGAGTAGTTTATTGTTTTACCTTGTGACAGTGAAGTTAATGAGAGTAGTTTATTGTTTTACCTTGTGACAGTGAAGTTAATGAGAGTAGTTTATTGTTTTACTTTGTGACAGTGAAGTTAATGAGAGTAGTTTATTGTTTTACCTTGTGACAGTGAGGTTAATGAGTGTAGTCTGTGCCTACCTTGTGACAGTGAAGTTAATGAGAGTAGTTTATTGTTTTACCTTGTGACAGTGAAGTTAATGAGAGTAGTCTGTGCCTGCATCTCTGGCTTGTAGTGTGGGTTAGCAAGTTTGGTCTGCAGAATCAGACGGAAGTTTTTGTGGTAGTTTATCTCCTTGTCTCCAATCTGAAGATATTCCCAGAATAAATAAACTATTCAAAGATATTCATGAACTATTCCAAGAATATATGAACAAGTCACTTATGAGTTTCTGGTATGAAAAAATTATTAAAACAAATATTTTTTTTCTTTCTAAACTGGCAAGCTTTTGTTATTTTTTTTTCTTACATTTTGTACAAAGTAATGTAATTTCTCCACCTCCCCCAATCATAGTAAAAATCTCTTATTAACCGTTATGTTTCAAATAACTGATATTGTATAGATTTGTGACTCCTTTCAATACAGTTGTTAAATTTTAAATATCCCAATTGATGTAAAACTACTTCAGGACTAATGAACTGGAGCCCTATTATAGAGCATATAAAAATATATACAGTCAGACCCGGTTTTTTTGACGGTCTAGGGGTTGCCCGAAGAGCGTCGAGATAACCGAGGATCAAGATAAATGACAACCAATATGGCGGCTAAATATTATCATGCGCTTGAAATTTCTTTATATACATGATGTGGGTTACTATTTAATAAATGAGAATGTATGTGCATGTTGTTTTTTTTAAATTTTTTTTGTTTACACAACAGCGTTGCCGTTATTTGTTTGATGAAGTGATCGGCATGCTATAAAACTTTACATACATGTTTGCTAACAACAAAAGGATTATGTGCACCAAATGTTTATCCATTTAATCAGGACTGGTTAAACTTAACTTCATTTAGTCGTATATTAGCTTATTAGCTTTTTTTTTGTGTTATGGCAGAATACCAAAGCCAACAATCGTGACATCAAAGCGTTTTCTTAATGATAATATTCCGATCTATAAATAATATAAAAATACACGCCATCACTGATAGTGGAGTTTACTAGTGAATGATTTTTTATGAAAAAAAGTTTACGCATAGTAAGCGAGGCATAGTACAAGAAGTTACACAGCGCTGAGAACTGAATTTAAGCAGGCTGTGACATCACCAGCAGACCTCATGAGGTGGAAATTTCATGCCTTCCCCTTCTTGGTTCTAAAAAATTTAAGGGAAAATACAGACCGGACAGTAAAACAGGCTTTTCTTCAAACGATTAACCAGTCCGCAAAAACGAAATGACTTGACAACAATTGATAATCGAGATAACCGACGTTAAGTGGCAAATTTGGCCCTCTTTTGCACTCGAGATATTAGGGTTCGGTGACATAAAAGAAGCGACATAACCGATGAGAAAATGCTTAGGCAAAGAGAGAATTTGGCGGATTCACTTCAAAAGCGTCAACTTAATAGGGTTGGCGAGATAACCGAGGTCAAGGTAAGTGGGTTCTATTGGTAACTGAGTGCAGTGTTTACATGTTTATTTTGGGGATTGTGTGCTAATACTAAAATGACTTTGCAGTATTCACTTTTGCAATAAATTAATAAATTATTACATTAAACATTTGATGGTATTTTATATTTTAAAATTGCAGTTTCAAATTTAGAAGTCATTTTATTTACTAGCTCATAAAGTGTAAAAGTTAAAACTTGAAATACAATATGAGAAATTCATGTAAAAAGTTAGAGCAAAATATTTCATATGAAGATATTGATTACAGATAAACTCTTATTTTCAATGCTACTTTATTTGATGATGCCAAGTTTTTGGTCAACAATTAAATGTCATGTGACTTATAAGCAAATGATTACCTTGATGGCCCGACCTTTCTTTATTGTGTTACGTCCCAGCAGGTGGTCCAGCACAGCATCCACTGACTCACCAATGTTTTCCATGAGCAGAACTTCACCTGTTTCAACAGCTTTCTCTATGGCATCCAGGTAACCATGAGAACCAAGTTTAACAATCTTGATAGAATCAAGAATTTAAAAAAAAATTAGACTTTGTCTAATGTGTAAAACAAGAAATAATTTGCACACATCTCTTTACATTATTGGAATCAATTATCAGACAAAATCTCAGATATAATGAAATTTGAGTTGAATGCATCAGTGCTTCTCAAAGTGGTGGTCTGTGGACTGGAGCCAGTCCATGGGCCATTTGCTGCAGATCTGCAGAAGTTATCAAGAAAGATCAGAAAATCTAATTATAATCCTCTATTTTCATCCATTAATATCAACCCTATAGAATGTTCCAATATTTCGCAATAAGCACATAAAATGAAACAAATAAAATAAAATAAATTACATTAAAAGGTAATTACAGGGAAAATAATGCACTGGTCCCTGCTGCAATGGAAAAATTCCTGCCGGTCAGCCATACTAAAAAGGTTGAGAAGAACTGGAATACATCACTAAAATAGTTTATTTTCAAGAAGAATTGATGCTTTTTATTTTAGTTTTTCATTTCATTTTTATTGTTGGGGTGAGTGTAAAAAAAGATAAAATCTATATTATAGAAAATGTGAAGATAAATCTTAAAGTATATGTTGTCAAGTGGTGGCTAAGTTATTAAAACCCTCTAGTCAAAGTCATTTATTTTTAAGGGTATCAAACAGGTCTATTTCCTCAATACATAGAATACACAAATGACAAAGTCACTCCTCTACACTCTCTCACAGTCCAGTGGCAGTGTGTTACTGCCACAAGTCGTGTCAGTAGTCTTCACTTCACTAAATTCCCTGTGCTGTAAAACACGGGTATGTGGTCAGGTGCTCTGTGTAAACTCAAATGATTTTTGGAAGTCAACTAAAGCAGACAGCTGAGGTTAACTAAAGCAGACGGCTGAGGTTAACTATAGCAGACGGCTGAGGTTAACTATAGCAGACGGCTGAGGTTAACTATAGCAGACGGCTGAGGTTAACAATAGCTGACGGCTACATATAGAAATTGTGAAGATAGAGAAAGTTAAAGTTGGCACTAGATGTTTTCTTTTAAAAATGAAGCCCTAACCTTAAGTCTACTTCCATATCTTGTTTTTATCCACTTGTAACCCTGGAGCTGAGGGTCAATCATCAGGGGCCAGCGTTCACAGTTGGTGAGAATCGTTGCATTTTCTATGGACATCCTGTCACTTGGTAGACCCTCATTGCTCCAGCAAGCAATCTGTACAAGAAATTAACTTAAAGTAATTCAGGAGGACAAAATTCTAATTATTAAAATTGTTTTTCTAATAAAAATGCCAACATTTTTTGTACATCATCCTCCATGCACAAGGCATCAAAGTAAGGAAATTTAAGATTTTATTAAAAGATTTATACACGCCTTTTGTTTTCCAGTTGTATTCTTCAGTTTATAAGTTGAAACAATTGGTGTGAATTCAGATGGTGATTGGGATACTTTGAAACACTCCTGAACACAAGGTTATTATGATAGGTTTCATTTCTAAAATTAAAATCTCTTAAATTCCTCACCTGAGCACTGTCTACTAACATGACAAGGGGGTCAAGGTTCTCTGTTACTGCAAGAGGATGCTTCAGCTTTTTCAGGAAAGGTAGCCATTTATTGTCCAACAGATCAACACGATACACCTGAAAATTTGTTGCCAAAAGTTTATCATTTTTTCTTGGCAAACTAAAAAATGACTCTTGTGTATACCATTTTAAAATGTATATAAATATAAGGTATCATGTTTAAAACGTAAAAACAGAGTTCTTCCAAAAACAATTTTTCCATTTAACGCAAGTAAAATGTTTTCTTTTATTCCTAACAACTAACTTTTGTAAATGATCCCACATACGAAACATAGGCTGTGATGAGGAGGACATCTCCAGGGAGGGTTTTTTCATTCTCATGAAAATTCATAATGGCCTGGGCCCAGCGAACATTCTCTGAGGCCAGGCCTCCGACCAGCCTGTTGGCCAACTCAATGACAGCGGCTGTGGCATCAGCCTCCTCCTGGCACTTCTGTTTGGTGCTGACGGCTTTGTTAAGTTCTGCCTGACATTCATTCAATGTGGCCTCCAGTGCAGACACTTTGGCTGTTGACAAAATACAATGTAAAAATTGGGTCATTGGCAGATTAAGATATTTATCAACAGTGTAGTTTGGGAATGTGCAGCCTGGGGGAGAACCAAGGTTTGCAACCCCCCTCCCCCAACTGGAAAAAAATGTTGATTCTATAAACAAAATGACAAATACATAGTAATTTTTATTAGATTATAATAGTAGAGATATCTTTATGTTAAAAATAAGTGCATATTGAAAAGCTATCATATCAGGATTAAAATTAAAGTTTTCTGTTTTTCCTTATGCCATAATTTATCAGTGTTGTCAGCCATGCCAAGGTCAATGGCCATATCTTAGATATACAGACGCTCCTTCTATGCAGAAGATAATTGCGTCCACAGACCATGAGAGATGATCTGTTGGCAAGTGATGCAGTGGTCACAGGCCACGGCTATAGGGGTTCCACGCATTACCCCAGCCGCCTAACTATTGTCTAGTTAGGTACCCATTCGGAGCTGGGTGACTCGGGGACTCCTCAGGCCCCGAGAACAAATCCTCACTTTCGTGTGGATTCGAACTCGTGACCATCAGTGTGACAGTCGAGAGCGCTACCTCTCGACCACCACGTCCCACAATGGGCCATATTGCCCATTTACTAATCATTCTTGGTATATTTGTGATTGATCATTTTTAATTTTTCATTTACTTAACTTAAGAAACGTTTCTCTCACAGATAACATAACTTATCGCAATTGAAAGCTATGCTTGAATCAACGATATTATATTAGCCAGGTAAACTCCGAGCCTTAATTTCTTATTAACTTGAACAAATCAAGTGGGCTTGAATTCATTAATTTTCTTTTTAAACCCATTACACATCACACAACTGACTTGTTTAATCCTTATGTGACATATATGGAGAGCTATCACATACAAAGGAATAATACTGAATGAGCTCATTTTAAATTTGAGGTGATAAGTTGTTGTTTTGTGACACTTAGTGACAGGGGGAGGGGAGTTAAAATTGTTCAAAAATAGCGTGATGTACTTTATGGCCTCATGTATTAATCTATCATGGTTAAAAAAAAACTTGAAAGCTGTTTCTTGAGATAATTTTGTGGGAAGTACAGAATAACGAGATTCTAACTTGAACAAATGTTCACATAGAACCAGTGGCATCACTAGGGGGTGTGGACCGCCCCGGGTGACACCATCCCAAGGGGTGACACCAAATATAAAATTAGGTATCTTCCTGTTATTGGGCACTGGAAGACTCGGAGGAGTTCTACGTGGTAATTTGTGAGGGGATGAAACCATGGTCTACCGCCCTGGGTGACACCAACCCTAGTGACACCTCTGCTTAGAACCTGGTTATTCTAATTTAGGTGGCGAATTATAATCCTCCATTTCATTAATAAAATGAAAGAAATAAAATAAATTGCATTTCGGTACCATTTCAGTACAGGGAAAATATTTAACCAGTCCCTGGTGCAATGGAATAATTCCGGCCGGCCCACCATACTAATAAAACGTTCGAGAAGCACTACAATATGTAGTTTTTGGTGGTAGAAACCTTCAAATTCATTTATATTAAGACAGTTCCATTTTTTTGCTTTCAATCCTTCTTAATTCGTTTGTTTTAATTTAATTTTCAGGAAATCTTTCTAATAGAAAATAAATAAAAGAGGAATGTAACGCTATAATTTATTCCCAATCGTATTTTTGATATTTACCCTTCAAGAAGGGCTTGAAAAATAGTCTTTTAGACTCATTAATTTGCTCCTCTCCACGGAAATCTTTAGTAAAAGGCGAAAGATTTAATCGTTGTGAAGAGAAACCAGAGTAACGAAAGAGATGGAAAAAAAGGATGTCTTCTTACTATAAATGTAGGCTAATATTACTTTTTACTTTCATATTGTTGCAAAAAACAATTACACAATTTTATATGATTTATATTTTTAAAGCAAAAAGTCAATAATAAATTTAAAGTTGTAAATTAAAAATTAGTTTTAAAAATATATATACCTATATACAGACACATTTTAACATCTTTCTTTATTAAATAGTAAATATTATAAAATAACTAAAGTTATTTGCCTTGAAAGTGTTAAATACAAGAGTTTTTTCCCTTTACTTAATTTTTCGGTAGACAAAATTTTATCGATAAATTTAAACCGATATTTTACAAGTATAAAACCTTTTAACTGACCAACTTTTATTTTAAAACTACGAATTTGTATTTTTTCAAAGGAATTTACTTTAGTAATTAAAATATATCCAATGTTTATTTACAGTGCAGTGATGAGTGTTAACAATATTTTCATTATTATGAGTATGAGGTAATTATCATCATGAGATTTGAGATGAAATATATTTACAACCATTTTATTTAATAGTTTAATACGTTTTTTTTTAAAAAATTATTATTTTTTAAATTAGATCTTACAAATTTATTCAGATTTCAGTTTCATGAAAGTTACAATCTCGTAGCACATTACACAAGAAATGAATACAAAAAGTTTCACAAAATGAACTATCTATTTTAGATTTAACTAAGTAATATTTGTTTTGGGGATTGTTAACATTTTTATGTTTATTCCTGCTCTCCTTTAAAATTCATCACACATTGTATTTCATTATAGTTTTTTTTTTTTAAATATCATGCTTCATTTATGTCATGAAATATTTTAATAATTTCTAAGTGTCAACACCTATATAATAATTTAAATTTTTAAAATTATATTTTTTATTTTAAAATTTTTTGCTTCATATTTACAATAACATAATAATAACTAAAATATATAAAAAATTTACTTAAGCAAAGGGGGTTGGAGAGATTGGCAAACAGAAAAACTTAAGAAGATAAAACACTTGAAAATGCTGTTTAATTTTATTGGATGATATGAAAAAAACAGGGCTGCGAAAATTAAAAATTAATTTCTTGATTAATGGTTTAAAAATTAAATTATTTTTTAACAATTAATCGACACATCACTTAAAAATTATCAGAAGTCAAAAATTTAAAAAATAGAGGCCAATAACTAATAACAACATTTCCTAACGATTACACAAACATTTTCAGTTTCAGTCATAAAAAATTGACTGACTGACGGGAATGTTCAAAATGTTGATAAAGTTTGCCCAACATGGTAATAACACCTAGTCTACTTATGAAACCAAATGAAAAGCGTATTAAGCTAAAGGCAGAAATGAAGTCTGACTCAGAGACAGAAAATGATGACAGCTCTTCTGATGAATTACTGCGTTACAAAATGGAGGTGAAAGTTCCTAAATCCATTAACCCTCTACAATGGTAGAACCTTAATGAACACTGATATCCAATAATGTCATTCCTTACCAAGATGGTTTTGTGCATACCAGTTACTTCAGTTCCATGTGAATGATTATTCAGCTCGGCTGGTTATATTGTCAATTAGACCCACTCATCACTTAAACCTAATAATATCAACTGTCACAAATGACCAATTTTCCCCTATATAATGTTGTGAGCTCCACACGGTAGTGTGTTTTGGGGTCAAGTTAATGTTTTGTGTAGTCTGTGTAAAAGCGTGCAAGCGGGGGTGGTTTTGGTGGACGTTTTATGAATGTGTGTAGAAGGCAGAAGGTTGGACAGTTAAAGGTTGATAGGGTGTTGTAGCGAGGAGAGCGGCCATTAAAGTTTGTTTCTGTTTGCAGTGTTGAATTATTTCTAGTGTAATTAGAATTTATAAATCTTGGAGCAACACAATTTTCTTTTTGAGGTTGCTGGTTAAAAGATGACATATAAAGGAGACATTCCAGTGTTAATTAGATTTTCAGCAAGAACGTTTATTTAATAAGTGTTACTTAAAATCTCTAGAAAAAAACTAATCTGAAAAACTAATTTATGTGCCGATTAAGACTTATTAAATATTGAATTGGGGATCCGTTTTGAATTAAATGTTATACATATATTTGTTTTTTTCTTCTTCTCCTTACTGTTTGAGATTTCTTTTTAAAATTTTCTTTCTAGCTTGGAAAAACAGTGCCGAATTTAAGTATTTAAAATACTTGATGAATTTACCAACTTATCATCATCCCAATTTGGCAAAATTGTTATGTTTGTAAGCTTAAATAGTGGCTTATTAAGCCAGTACCTTCTGATCCACATTATGATATAATGTTTCATTTTAAAAAAAACAGGATTAGATAATAAATGGAACTAATTATATTTCAAAATTTACAATATAATTTCTAATGATAACTTACAAAAGAAAATAAATGATCAAACAGCACTTTATGTGATCACTGCAGTGTACACAGAGGAATAAATCAGGAGAGAATCAGTTCATATCAGGTGACAGCTTTGACATGAAATCATTACCTCATAATAAATTGTGTTTCATTTATTTGAAGGAATTTAAAAATCATTATTGTTTGTCTCTTACCTTTTATGGCCCCAAGTTTTGTCTGTGCTGCATTTAAGTCCTCATTGGCTTTCTTCAAAGCAAGCCTTTTGGGCTCCACTTCACAGAAGACCTCATAATATTTCATAATGTTAACTACCCATGAACATAAACCTGGAGAGAAAAGATCACGGTTGCCAATGTTACATCATCATTTCTCCAATGGTCATTGTAATTTTGTGCAGGCAGAAAATAAAATTAGGGTTCAGTGTAATAAAAGAAAGATTAATGATTTATATTTTAAAAAATATCATATCAAATACTTAATACCATCATTTTGCTGTAACTGGGATTTAAATCTTTTAGCTTTAAAAATAATAGTCTTCTTAAAAAATATTCTCTATGATACAAAATACATACTATATTGAGATTTAAAGTTAGTAGCAGTGAAAGTAAAATATTTAAACTTAAATAATTTTACCTGCAGCTGCACTGGACTTTGCTTTAATAAACTCAGGGTCAAACTCTGGGTCATTCAGGTATGGTTTTACAGCCACCTGGCAGCTAAGTGGTATGTTGTCTTTATCATAATACATTAGGGCATCAAGGAAGGCATCAACCTAGAGGTGAAGTATATTGTTGATCTGGTCTTAGTTTCATTGCGTCAAACTCGTATTCATTCCTTCAATTGTATCAAACAGTTCCCTCATGTTCCCCTGGTGAGCTGCATCTTCTGCTTCTTTAGCAAGTTAATCAACAAACTCCTTCTTGTCCCAAGAGAATACATAAAGCTACATGGGTCTCACCGGACATGAGAACCATGAACCAAATAGACCATGAATGTATTTGTAAAAAATTCAGGCAATCTCTCCAAGACGTAGGTGTTATGAGGGGAGCTGATGTTGCCTCAGATCCCCATCTTTTTGTGGCCAGGCTGAAATTAAAGCTAAAATGACACTATACCGTGTCACAAGCATATAGGTCTCAGTATAATACCTCCCTCCTGAAGAACCAAGCCAAAAAGGAAGAATTCAAGTTCTCACTATCCATTAAGTTCCAAGCCCTATGTGAAATAAATATGAAGATGAGACCACTGAAGGAAAGTGGTAAGAGTGAAAGAAACAATGCAGTCAACATGCCAAGAAGTGCTAGAGAACAGGAAATGGGCACACAAAGAATGGATAACAGCAGGTACACTGAGTAAAATAGAAGAAAGGAAAAGAAAGAAAACAGAATTGAACAACAGCCACACACTAGCCCAAAGAACAAGTCCCAGAAAGAGTGTGCAGATGCAGATAAGGAAGTTAAGAAAAGCATCAAGGCGGACCTTTTCTCTTACTACAAATTATTTATTAACTTTAGTGCCATTATCAATTAGAAAGTTGTAAACAAATTGATAAGTCAGTTTTAGTTTTTTTATGACTCATGATGTCTTCTTCATGATGATCAATTTAAAGCTATTTAAATCTCTCCCTACCTTTGACATTATTGTTGCCTTGGCAGCTTTCCAAGATCTGTCCTTTGGAACATTTCCTCCAGGTGCCAGTAGAACCATTACTGCTGCAATCACATTGGTCACAGCTGCTGGGGGTGATCCAAAGGACTTCAGCTCTGTCAAATTGTTCTGGGAATAGTTTTTAATTATTTTTTTTAACAATCTCAGTAAAACATGCTCAACAACTAAACTAAACAGCCAATACCCTAAAGGTTTTTAAATTTCTCAAAGCATTAAAATTTAGCGGATTTTAAAAGCTGCAACTTATTTCATTTAACATCAATTATCAAGCGAAATCAATGTTTTAATTACATTGAGCTGATTTTTAAACTATTGTAATCGGTGGAGTCAGAAATCAATTTGTTTTTAAGGTCAAGTCTAAGACTGAAATGGGGCATAAAATTTAGCATTCAAGTTTTACAAAATTCAATTACCCTTTGAATAAATCTGATTTATTAAGTATTCTAAATAAGCATGTTCACCTTATTCAAAGTATTCAAAGCCTCTTTGGCTGCCAAGAGAGCAGGCTCAGCTTTGGCCAAATCTCTGGAGCAGTCAGAGGCTTTTTGCTCCACCTCTTGTGTTATGATGGATACTTTCTCTTCCTCTACATCAGCTATGGCCTTCTCTGACAAGACTTTCTCTGTCTCAGCACTCACTACAGTGATTAGCTCATTTGCCTCAGCATTTTTAGCTGCCAGTTCTACTTCTTGGGAGGCCAGTTTGGATTTTAAGTCATCAACCTTAGCAAAAAGTTGAATTTAAATTTACATCCATATTAACTTTAAGTATAGCTAAACATTTTTTTTAATTAAAAAAAAAAAAACATCAATGTAGCAAAATTTATTTTACTTCCATTTCATCTTTTAAAGAATGAATTCTAAAAGTGTAAAACTGTCAAATGAGACTAACTTATGTACACACATAATAACTGCCCTCACATGAGCCAAGCGGTCAGTTACAAGTTTGAGAAAAATAAAATGCAAGAAGAGATCAAACTATTCTTACTTGTGTAGCTGTGCTGCGTAGTTTCTCAAGTCCGTTCTCCAATCTGATTATGCTGGCTTGCAGCTCATCATTCTTCATTGTCAGTAAGTTCTGGTACAACACAATTTGTTCTAGGAAGGATTTAGGAGTTGTGTAATTATATCTGCGTTCATTTTTCAAGTACAAGGCACTGGCTTCATTGACAGACTTGTGAACATAGGCCATGAAGTGTGCGACTGATGTACGCATATTGCTCTGAAAATAAGATTAAATTACATAATTATTTCATGTTATACTTATGAATTAAGATTTAATGGAATTAGTTAGTTTTAAAAAGACTGCTAATTTTTAAAAGAAAATTATTTCATTCTATAATTCTATGAAAATTTTCTAGCATGTTAAAAGCAAATTTTTTCAAAATGTGTAACTTGTGTAATGTTTTTACATATTTATTTGATACTAAAGCAACTTCATAACAACCTAATATTATTATACATTGTAATAAAAAATTGAAATCATTAGCTTATAGATTATGGCATTTAAAATATCATGTTTTAATTCACTAACAAATATCCAGTGATTCAACATTGATTATAATTAAACTTAACAATAAAAGAAAAATCCTGAATTTTAACAAAAAATAATGAAAGGAATGAATGGTAAAATTGCTGCATGAAAGTTGTACTGTTGAATTGATGTAATACTTACATCTATAAGCTCACAGTCACTAAGGAACCTGAGACTCACAGATATCAATGCCTCTTCAGGCCATTCATGGAACCAGTCAATACTGGTGCAGTTTGTGACCGCAGGAAATTTTCTACTTCGAACACGCAGAGTGTTCCCTACTGGAGAAAAGCACAGCACCACCTTGGAGAGGGCAACATTATTTATTTTTTTTTTTTGGGGGGNGGGGGGGGGGGGGGGGTAAAAGAAAGTGTGAGTTAATAAAAAGACATTCTTATGTAGCCTTGAAATTCAGTAATCCAGTGAGTGAATGCCTGTAAGAAACGTATCTATTTAATCTATTTTGGAACAGCACTTGGATGACTTTAACTTTCTGAAAAAGAGATCTTACCTTTAGGTTCCTCCTCACTTTGTCAATGAACAGGGACCAGGCATTTTCTCTGGTGTCTGGTATGCCTACCGACTTGCACTCGCTGAGCATGACGCCAAGTATCTCTTCCAGTTCATCATCACTGAACAGATCTGAAATCTCTCCTGATGCCAACAGGTCATTGATGAGAACCAGGAACATTTCATTGGCCACCTGAGCATCAGACATGAGAAACACCACACCAAGACCTAAAGTTCAAATAAAACAGACATGAGAAACACAACACCAAGACCTAAAGTTCAATTTTTTTTTAAATTACTAAATTAATAGATAGAGGTAAAATAAGATGTTTAAAAAACACATTTTTATAAGTGGACTAAAAAGAAGAAAATAAATTAAAACTTATAATTTCAAGTTCAAGTACTTTGATTTAATATGACTAAAAACGTTGGGCGGGCGCTTATGAGATGTTTGGTATAAAAATTAAAGATTTATAATTTAAAATACAAAAGAGATGTCTATAAGTGAAAGAATGAGTGAACTGCGTATGATATTTGGTTTAAGTATGTGATTATGTTAGATGCTCTTTCAAAGGGCACAAATCTGTTGCTCTGAGAAAATAAATGAATTGGTCTAACAGAAAATAACGAATAAAATATTAATTGTTATGTCAAACTGGTCAAATGCAAAGTTATCAGCAGATAATTAAACATGCCGTTGACATTATTATACCTTTTAATCCAGATTTCTTATACATGCCATTGACATTATTATACCTTTTAATCCAGATTTCTTATACAGCCCATTGACATCATTTTTCAAGTCCAAGGTTGAATACTGTTTGGTCAGTGTTATCTAAATGTTACCAAATAAAGTTCTTTTGTAACAAAATTTATACAAGAATTTAAGCATTCAAAATTTGTGACATCCAGGTTGGTATAATCATTATTGAAAACTTAGACCTAGGGATTTACAATTATTTTAAGAAACACTAACACTGTCTCATATGGTACAAATCCATGTAAAGGCAATGATTTTTTCCCGGGGTCTAGGGAGTCCCTGAGTCCACCCAGCTCCGAATTGGTACGTAACACTAGTTAGGGAAATTAAGGCAGCTGGGTAATATGTAAAACCCTCATAGCCTGCATCACTTGCCAACAAACTGGCGTGGTCTGTGGATGCAATAATCTTCTGTATAGAAAGAGAATCTACCTAGATAAGACAATTTCATCCCAAAAAATGTTTTTTTAACTTACCTGAAATACATCCAAGCCACTTATAAAGGCTGCCAGGCGAGACAATGACTGCTTTCCACTGCCCCCAACACCTATAAGGAGAGCATTGCCACGGGGAGATTCAAGGATGCGGTTAATTCGACAGATGTGGGACATGGCATCCTCAAAGAGCACCAGATTCATGGCAGCATTCAATTCATTGTAGTTGTCCAGGACATCTGAGAGAATTTTGTTGATCTGTGGCCAGCCAGCAATGAACCCATAGACAGCATCCCCAACACCATTAGCAAAGTGGCAGCAGATCAGGGGCTTCTCATTCACCTGTTCTTCTTTTTGATCCTTTAAAGGTTAATGAAAAGAATTACTTCATTTCCCCTGGTGGTCCTTTTTGATCCTTAAACAAGTTTTTCTTAAAGATAAACCTTAACTGTTTTACTTGAATTTCATTCAAATCATCTTTTCCTTAAATTTATTTTTAAACCATACGATAATACCAACATTTTTTTTCCAACTTGTTTTCTTTTTTCCCCTAAGCACCTTATTTTAACTTTATTTGATGCAATATATGGTCTCTATGCTTAAGTTTAGTAGCTACATTACATGTGATTTTTATTTTTAGGTAACAGTGAGAGAAAAAAGCAATAATAATGTGTAAAGTATACCTCAAAGTTCTTTTTGATGATTTCTAATTGATACTTTTCATACATCTCAATATCACTCTCATCTACAAGTTTGTCTTTGTAAACTCTCTCAGCCTCATGAAAGTACAACCTGAGCAGATGTGTGGGAGTCCTACATGTCTCAGCACCAGCAAACAACATGCCCTGGAAGTGTGACACATTAACACAACATTACCAGCAAAAAACATGCCCTGGAAGTGTGACACATTAACACAACATTACCAGCAAACAACATGCCCTGGAAGTGTGACACATTAACACAACATTACCAGCAAACAACATGCCCTGGAAGTGTGACACATTTACACAACATTACCAGCAAAAAACATGCCCTGGAAGTGTGACACATTAACACAACATTACCAGCAAACAACATGCCCTGGAAGTGTGACACATTAACACAACATTACCAGGGACATCATGATAGTTTTGTCTTTTAATCAAGGCATTAAGTCTGTTTTCTTGTGAGGATTATGAGTCATAATGAGCAGATTAATTTTTGCAAGTTTATTTTATCAGGAATTTTTCTCAATAACTCTATTATTGTTTAAAGTTTTCATTAGCTGTCAAAATATTTCAATAAAAGTCAACATAGATAGAGTGAAGTAAGTTTGATTTTTAAAAAAAACAGAATTCAAATTTTATTGATTTAAATTTACAACTTTAAAAAATATTTTCTCATTTTAACTACTCAGTCAGTTAAATCTGCGGCATAGCTTTATTTTTAAAAAGATAAGGGTTCAAAGAAAACACCCAGCATCTGTTATTTTAAATTTAATGATTTAAAGAATGCCCATGCTCATTCATCAACACATTGGTCAAGAATCTATAGCAAGATGCTATGTCCTTAATAAGTACCTGGAAGATATTGGACATGTCTCTTAGGTTAAAGATGTAGTGAAATTTGATAGCAGTTGGCAAAAAACTGGATATCATTTTGTACTGCAGAGCAATGGCTCCATGTACAATATTAGCACAGTAGCGCTGGACAACTGGGTTGAAATTATTGAGGGACATGTGCTGACCAAGTATGTTTGTGTATATAGCAGCCAGGGCATCTTTTGTGGGCAAACTCAAGGCAAACACACAGAAGTGGCGCTGTAATGGAGTTGCAAGAACATATTCTGTTAATATATACATATATTGGAAATACTTGTTCCACTTAATATTTTCACTTACACAATTAATTAAATAAAATTATTGTAACAATAATATAATATCTCGTATTATTATTAATAAGGTAAGTATTCTTACTTTGATAATACATAAGCTGTTATTGGAGTCTTCTTCTTACACAAATATTATTGAAATAAATCCAAATGGTAGTTTAAGCACAAGAAAAGTTAACTAATTTATAATATATATTCTATTTTACCATCAATGTTTTACCATTCTTAAAACTTTTGTTAAAATATACAATTTTTATTATTTTTGTGAAGCTCATACGACTAGTAGTAATTTATAAATAAAAGGGAGGGGGGGAGAGTACCCTGATACAGAGGAATCCCCACATTCTTATAGTTAAAAATTAAACCTTACCTGCAGTCTAGGATTAGGATCAAGTAAATCAAAATTACCTGCAGTCTAGGATAAGGATCAAGTAAATCAAAATTACCTGCAGCCTGGCATCAATGGTGAAGGAGCCGGCTGTTGGATTCATGCAGGAGACAAACTGAGTGTTGTGGATTTCTTTCAGTGAGAGTTTCTGTCTGTCATACCAGTGGGCATGGTCTATACAAGCTCTAACCAGGGTGTGTGGCTGCACAGTGAAATATTTATCAACCTGTAGTCAAAGAATATTTAAAAAGTTACGGCATCAAAATAAAATGTAAGCTGCTGTTGCACTTTCCATGTGCCTTTATTTGGATTAAAGTGGGGAGAGATAAGCATTTCATCAGCCTCACTCTCAAGACTTTTACCCATTTGGATCCAGAGATTAGACTTGGTCTAGATGACTGGCGAATGGGTTAAACAGAGATTAGACTTGGTCTAGATGACTGGCAAATAGATTAAAGTGCAGTGAATGACAGGATGTAACTTCTAGTATTTCACTGTGCCCATAACCTCTTTATAACATCTATGTTACAACTGCTTTCATACCTGTTGGACTAAATAAGGATCTATAAAGACTGGTACACAGAGTCAAGTCTTCAATTTTAAAGCAGAAAAATGCTCATGTTTTGCATTTTTGGGGGCATTCAGTATGAAAATTACTACTGAATGGATAAGTAAGCTGTGGCCCAAATCTTTGCGCAGCATGTTGGTCGAGCAGCATGGGTGCTTGGCTGGTAAACTGGGAGTGAGAGGTTCAAATATTTGCAATGGCAGTGATTTTTCTCAGGGCATGGTGTCCCAGAGTGTTCACCCATCTATGAATGGGTAATTGACACTAGTTAGTGAAACAAAGGCAGCTGGGAATTATGTCACACCATCCCCATATAGCTGTGACATCCCAACTGACCCACATGGCACATTCTTATAAGAACTTCAGGATGAAATTATCTTTTGTAAATAGACTATTGGTAATACATAAAATTTTTAAATTTTAAAGTGTGTTTGTTGATTGGAAAGAGAATAACTTACAATCTCCTCCCCACCCAACATAGTAGTAAACAAAGTTAATTAAAAAGATTGTTTGTACCTCAGGCATGTTCATATCATCAACAAAATAAATGAGTTTTCTTGTGCCTGGTGGACCATAGTTGCGTCCTGCTTTTTTCTCTAGTGGTTTCTCCAGGATATTTTGTAGCATTTCACTGGTTGTGTAGAAATTAAAGGGCACGTTGGCTATCATGTATTCCTCGGGTAAGGACTTGAGCTTGTTGTTCATCAAGACAGTTTTCCCTGTCCCAGCAGCTCCAACCAACATGACTGGTCTACGGGTGGCAACCAGCATGTCCAGGAAAAACCTGAGTCTGTGAGTTTCAGCCGTGTGAACAATGGTTGCCTGTTTGTGAAATATGGAAATTGTTGCTGAAAAACTTAAATAAAATATACAATACATGAATGACATCAGGAAAATTAAAAAATTAATGGGAACTGTAAATAACTTTCAGCTGAATTGCTAATGATTATTTTAGAGGAGTAAGCTGGAAGAATTATTGCATACACAATGATTGTCTTTTTCTTTGTGGGAATGTGAAGTTTTAATAACATTGTGTCAATAGTAATGTCAATGCATCCCTCCATCTACATGTTGAAACTTTCCTTAGACTAAACTCTAAGAGGGTAATTAACCCTCACGACCTGCCCCACCCCCTTCCTTATTACAAGATCATTATGGTATTGTCCAGCGGGTGAGGCTGGTCAATGATGGATTGACCCAGGGTCATAAAGTTAGACTAACCCTGCACCAATAATGAGAATGAATTAGTTTTACAGATCCCTTGATCATGGTTAACAAAAAGTTTTGTTTCACCTCACCTGAAGTGGAATATCTGGATCAAATTCAAAGATAGGCACCAAGTTAGTCCATGGCTTGAAAGTGTGGGTCTGAGGGCAGATGTAGTAATCAAAAACAGTTCCTGAAGAGGGGAACTTGACTGTTTTATATTCTAGCACAAACCATTTTGTAAAGTCAACTCTGTGGTCACACAGCTGTGGCAACAAAATGTCAATATGACATTAAACAAATAGCCTTAGATCAATAAGTAGAATCAAACATAATAATGGCAAATTTAACACTTTTATCTTACTTATTGTTACAAACAGAAATTAATTAGCCGTAGCTGTACATAATTCTGTTAACACTATCAATTCTTGGCATATTTAGACTGTTAAAAACAATTATTGAAAGAAGGTTAACACCAACGTTTTTCCACCTCCACTAAAAATAAAAAGTTATCTTCATCCTTTATTCCTTCATCAGCTGGACAATTACCTGATCTTGAAACATTGAGCCGCCAAATGCCCAGATGCAACAGAAAACAAAATAAAGCTCATACAAGTCCTTGGGTGATTCAGAAGGGCAGTTCTCCTCTGTGAGGAGACTCTCCAATAAGTAGGTCAGCATCTTAAAGAAAACCAGAGAGTATTTCATAATTCAACACTTTGGTTGAAATGTAATTGATATTATTTTCTGGGGTACAAAAAATAATTAAATCAATAATGCAACTATTTTTGTTGATATAAATAAGGAACTCAAATTTGTTGTTAATCAAGAAATCACTTTATCGCTAAATCTGTTCTTTTTACAAACAAAAAAAACCACACAAATTTGTTTAATAATTAGTCACTTATTTATACCAATAAAATTGTGAAAACTTTATTGTAAAATATTTTTCTGACCACTAAGCCTTGTGTTAAAAATTTATATAAAGTGATTAACCTAAAGTTGGTCTGCCAATCTTCTATGAGTAAATTTACCTGCACATGTGCAATTTCTTGGATAGGTGTAATTTTCTTAAATCTAATTCTGAGGCAGTCCAGTATCGACCCGACATATTTATCAAACAATATTGTTAGGTTGGCTTTCTCTTGCTGAACCTCTCTCTTGTCAATCCAGCTTTGTGCATATCTGTTGTAATAATCAAATGACTTTTAAAAGAAATGAAACCCCAAACCATAAGTTTCATCAATTTGTGTGTATATTGATGTAGCAAACAGTGCCGAAGGGTAAAGCTAGCAAAGCCCCCTTTAGGATCCAGCCACTAGAAGTAGCCCAAGTCCTAAAATATTTCTCTTATCTTTTTTAAAAATATAAGCACACTTCCTTATTTTAAGGCTTACAAGTTAATGACATAAAAAGTATTTAAAAAAGAGAAAACAATTTGTTACCCCATGCAATAAAAAAAGTTTAAAGAAAAAAAAAGAAAAAAATTAGCCCAAGGCCTAAAACATTTCTATTATCTTTTTCAAAAATATATTTCACACTTCCTAATTTTAAAGATTACAAGTGTTTAATGGTCTATTTACTGAAATAGTTTCATGAATATTTCAGCAACCACTGATAAGAAATGAGCTTACGGATTCCAACCGATGTCATTTTGGTTGATGAAGAGGATCCCAGCACGTGACACTGTGGCGGGGGTGGCTGTTTTCAGATTGCTAATCTCAAACAGCAGTCGCATAGACTTGGTCATTGTGATACGTTCATTGCTGGCCAAAGTGAGTACCTACATGACAGATTTATTTATAGACTTGGTCATTGTGATACTTTCATTGATGGCCAAAGTGACAGACAGATTTATTTTTCAACTGAAAGCAACCAATTTCGCTCCATACTTAACATACAATTTAATTAACTTAAGTTCAAAGTAAATGGAATACATAAATCTGTGACAACACTGCTGCTGTATTTGGTTACAGGGTCCTCACAAGAGATCAGATTACAATGCAATAGTTTCAATTTAAATGAATTAACAAAATAGTTATCCTCCAAACATAATCCACTATAATCTAGATACTAATCAATAAATTTAAAAAATAAATTTTAAAAAAATGTTCTCTACATTTTTCTTTGATAACCTTGTTGTCATCCATGACAGTGTTTAGAGACTCAATCCACATTGGATCAATGTCTCCATCTAAGACAATCCACTTGGGTCCATCCCCTGACATGTTGGCTAGGTCTCTCATAATGACAGAGAAAAGACCTGTTTTTTGAAGAGATTTTTACAATTAAAAATGTGCACTTCATGCATTTTTTCTAGTATCAGTGATTTATACCATCCAGGAAAATGGAGTGTAATATCATTATATGAGGCCTATTGCTGTCTTAAAGGTGTAGCTCCAATTTTTTTTTTTTAAATATCAGCAAACACAGATGTTTTCCATATAAATCATATGTATGTTCTAAAGTTCTTAGAATTAGTGCACTAGATTAAACTTGTTTTAAGCTTGCAAGGAGAGAATATTACTGAGTTTAGCATTGTGCAATATCTAATTGTTAAGATTTTCAACTACATTTAATATATTCGGTAATGGTTTCCTTTATCGACACTTTGCACCATGTCTTAATGGGATAATAGATTTTGATAAAATGTGGTTGTTGTTTTTTGTTGTTTTTTTAACTAAGCTTGAAAATATAAAAATAAAAACACATATTTAGCATTTAAAATTGTTTGTGTTTGTGTGTGTGTGTTTTTAGTACAAATTCTTAATGTTGCAGAGATTTTTCAAGGCCCCAATTGTTGAAAAATGTGCCAGCTTTAATCAAAATCTATGGCAAGAAATAAAAGAAAGAAATGAGTTACCATCCTTCCATTCTCTTGTGGCCGGGCTAATAATTCCAAACAGTTCATCATTGGTTACAGATTTAGGGTCAAGGTCTATGGCAATGGGCTTCCTACCCAGAATTTTATTGGTTTGCTTTAAAGCATTCCACACACAGCTTTTTCCAGTGCCTGCATTACCCAGTATAAAGACAGAGTGTCGTACATCAAACAGTTCTTGTAACTGTACCACCTAGAACAAATTTGTTTTATATTGAAACAGAGTTTGCCATTGGGCTTGTTTGCAAATAGAACTGGAATTGGCGGTGTATTTATTTATTATATTTTCTTTTTTTTAAAGGTTAAACTGATTGATTTTGGACTGTGGGGTACCTTTTGGTTAACACTGATATCAAGGATACTTAGACTATAACATATAGTGATAACATTGATCTGAAAATAGAGGTGAGGTTGTTGATTTTAAAAGTCACATTAAATATATTACATATATATCAATTTATAGTATTATAATATAAAAGCAGGCATTAGTTGTTTTTTTTAAATACTCACTTTTAAAATGAAGTTTTCTTCAGCCTGCAATTTAAGCTGAAGTGTTGCTGCCCTAATATTCTTTTCAAATTCAGCATCTCTTTTCCTTGGTACATCTAAAGCAGGGAATAGGTCACCTATAAGTCCCATAAAAACAGGCATGTCATCCACCACAATTTTCGGGATGTTGAAATCTCGTAATGCTCTCATCAGCACCTGTTTATATATAACAGAAAAGACTTAAAGTAAAATGGACTTTAATAATGATTATTTCATTTCGTTATTAATGGTTGATATTAACATTTTTACCCCCCCCCCCCCTCTTTCCAATTTTTTCCTATGCAAATTAATTTCTGAGGAAACAACTTTTTAAACAGTGGTTAGGGAACTCTTTTGCTAATTATATTAATAAGACCCACTTAATAAAATTTATTCAGCGGGATGCTTTTAAAAAAGAATTATTTTTTTAAAAGTTTCAATACATATGTAGAGCTCTAGAAGTTCAGGGTGCCAACAAGCAATTTAATAAATAAGAAATAATATTTATTATTAGATCTGTTAACTTTTCAGAAATATAGTACACTTAAGAGGACCAAAAAAAAACAATAGAGATATTCTCTGGCGTCATAAAATAAGGAGCAGGGAGCAATGAAGAGCATAGTGCAAAAATATTAAGTTATTTAGGTGTTAAAGGGAAAGTAAAGTGCCTCATTGATAAGTTATTTTTTTAGGCCTGAAACATTTGTGTCACTTCACACTTGATTACTTAGTTTATTGAAATTTATTAATAAATGATAAATGCAGCTGGTTAATTGCAATCTCTACAAATTTGGTCAACCTTGAACATTTTTCAAAAAGTTTTTATCCACTGATTCAAAAGGAACAAGAATAAAAAAATGTTTAAATAATTTTTTTAAAGAAGTTATTACCTGATCTTCTGGTCTTTCTCTGTCCCCTCTTTTTAAAGAACCAGCTACCACAAGCACAGATTTGATTGCTCGGAGACCCCAGTCATAATGATCCTTTCATAAAAGAAGTTGGAGAACATTTTTTAGAGAAGTCTCTACAATATAAATTTTTTTACATTGACATATCATTAAAAAATGTTTATTAAATATTGACAAAATATTAGGATCTTTGCTCTTAAAACTCTTGTTTTCAATTTTATTTTTAATATCCCCTTAGCACACAGCAGCTCTTTGTTGAGACATATTTGTTTGGGAGGATTTAGCCATTACTTTCTGAAACCCTATTCTCTAGTTCCAAAACCCATCTCCCTAATATGACTAGATTCTAATTACAAGTTAGTGTTTACATTTTAGGAATTCACAAAGTCGAAAACTTTTTGTGGTATTTTTCAACTCAATAAGTCTATGTCAAAATTTTTGAAAACACAATTTAAATTTCATTAAAAAATCCATTGAATAGTTGTCTTTTATCTTATCACTATTCTAATTACATTTTTATTTATAAAAACAAAATATGCAGACTTTCCTTTACTTAAAGTTTGTTCGTGTGAATAAAATAGTTTTGTATTTCATTTACATAATATGGATATTTTTGATGCAATAAATGTTGGATTATTCAGCTGGCACTGAGCAGGAATGAAATAGTTTTTTATTATTTATGCTCAAGTACTAGAACTCACTTGCTTTGAGAGCAACTCCTTACACAAGCTGTAAAGAGTAATAAATTTTCTGGCCAGCAGCCTGGCATCAAGAAATCCTTCAGCAACCAACATTATTTCACAGATGAGCTCAAAATCTGGTACTACCATTGCGCATGGTCTGCAATTTTTAAAACAAAGTCTTAAAATGCTATCAGGTTAAAATTTACTTGACTTAGATTAATATACAATTGTTTGGAATTATTTTATAAAATAAAATAATTTTATAAAATAAAATTATTTTATAAAATAAAATAACAAGAACACTCAGAATTTAAATACATTTTTTAGAGTAATTTAATACAAATATTATTAACCTATAAAAAAATAAATACTTCAGACTTAGATACATTTGTTCATTCCTTTATACTTTATGAACTGGAATAACTGGTCACCTTTTATTCCCAACTGAAAAGACAACGTAAAAATCTGAATGTGCTTAAAACGTATAACAGAAATTGTTATAATTGGTCTATGTTAATATCTTCTACACAATTTTTACCTAAATAAAGCTTTGAGATTTTCAGGCAGCTCAGCTCTTCCAGCATATCCAGGATTCATGGTGATAAAAGCTCCCACTGTTGGAACTAATTTGATATTTTCTCCCATAAAATTGAATCTCTTTTTCTTGTCTCTAATTGCATCCTGTATTGTCTTAACCTGAAAAATTACAAGGAAATGTGATTCTTATTCAGTTCATTGACATCTTAATATTTTAAAAATAAAATCGATGAATTTATTAAATTTTTTTTTTTTTTTTTTGCTTGTCCCTTTAAGTGTATTTTTATTTTTTAAATAGAATAATAGTTCTTTTTAAATACTATTTTATTTTTAGAAATCACATTCATATCTCTTTTATAAGTCTCCAATCCTTTTAAACTTAAATATATAGTAAAAGCATCTAGATTATACCTGCACAGCAATCACAGACAGCACTTCCACAGCAATCCTGTTAAACTCATCAAAACATCCCCAAGCTCCAGACTGGGATAAACCTTTAAATATATTACCCACAGACTGGAAAATAAAAGTTAAGTGCATGACATAAATTTAATATTTTTTTTGAAGTTACTAATATTTAAACCTTAACAAAATTTTAAAAATTATTCCAATTTTGTGGTGCATTAAGCCATACATAGAATTTGATACTTTTGGGTCTATTTTATTACCTTATAATCCATCTGCTCAGAACAATTAAATACGTAGACCATAATTCCAAGAGCCCTGCCCAGATCTTTTGTGGTCTCTGTCTTGCCAGTGCCAGCTGGTCCTGCTGGAGCTCCACCCATAATGAGGTGGAGAGACTGAGTCAGTGTGATGTAGCATCTATTGGTCAAATTATATTATACTGCCTTTTAATCAATTTTACAAGACATTATATACTATAATAAAGTACAGAATTTGAAATCCATGTTAATTTTTTTTAAATCCAACTCAGCAAACAATAATAAAGGCCAGTAATGGCAGCTTTTTCCTAATTTAAAAAAAAAAACTAGGCAAAGAACAGATATGTCTTGCCATAGTATGTAAAGTTTGAAACAGTAAACCTTGGCATATTTTGAAAACGTACAATCTGAGAAGTTATTTTGATTATTATCAAACCTGTCAGTTAATGGTGTGATAACCAGTCGAGGTGTATTGCCTAAATACTCCTTATCATAGCGGAACTGAGCATCACAAATATTGGCAAAGCAGTCATCTTCTTTATGGTCCCATCTATGTCTTAGTTGTGATAGCCATACAAAACATTGGCCACTCTCAACCTGATCAAGAAATTATTTCTAACATGAGGATATGTTTAAAATAACACTTAAGACTTTAAAAAGAAAATCCACAAAACAGTTCCTTATTTACAAAATTTATTTAAGGACAAAAAAAGGTTCTGTGTTTATCTCTCCCCTTAAAAACAAATGAATAAGCATATTTCTTATTTCATCTGATTCAACTTCATTTGAAGATTAAAGTAATCATATTCTATGTTTCTACCTAAATAATCTCAATTCTAGGTAATCCAATTATTCAAGAAATAATTCGGACAAATTATTTTACAAAATTAAATATAATGAGAAAATATTCTTAAATTTGAAAAAAAATGCATGGTAGCTATGCACTAACTTTCAATGTTATCATTTTAGCCACCACATCTCTAGCATGAACATCAATTGTGCAAATTGTCATAATTTTTTGTCTGTCTCCAACACTGAGGTCACCCAATAGCAAATTGATGAGACTGTTCAGCTGTCCAATCTAAAGATAAGTAAAATGAAATGGTTAAGCTGTTAAGTATTTACAACTGAATTGATGACTTTCCTACATAGAGTTATGAAATGCTAAGCTGTTATTTGACAGCCTGCATTAACTCACCTGCTTTTTTAAATAATCTTTAAGGGCACCCTCATGACCCTCTTCCAACTTAAAGAATGCTTGATTCACCTCAGTTGTCCACCAAATTTGAGTTCCACAGAGTGCAGGCTAAAAAAATTAATAAATTATAAATAGAATGGTATGTATTAAAAATTAAAATAATTTTGTTCAATCTTACACAATTCAGATGCTTTTTACCCTGGGGTAATTGATGTTCAGAAATTATTGCTGGCATTTTACCTGAGGTTGGTGTCATTTTTTTAATTACCTGTGCTGGATAGTCAAAGATCCATTTCTCTCGAGGCTTTTCTTCATAAGAGGCCACTGCCTCACTCATCTCTTTGCGAATTGTTGCCTTCATATCATCCTCCACACGATTTAACCATACTTCAACCTAGACATGGACCAAGAGATACTTTTAATCCAAACAGATTTAACCTCAGAGAGCAAATTCATGGTGTAGGCTCTAATATTATACAAGAGATAATCAATGGTTGATTGAAATAACCCCTTAACAATAGTACAGGTACAGGAAATACATCAATTTTCCATCAACTAAAGTTAGTTGACAAATCATGTAATGCATTGAATGTTCATAAGAATCCGCATCTATGTTTCCCACTGCTGTTAAGAGACTGCTGACATTTTCTATGGCCCCGAAATAAATAATCTTTTAAAACTGCTCTTGACATGGCAGCTTTATTACTTATTACATCAATATTTAAATATCAGGAAAACTAAACATAATGTATGCAGCAAGCACCCATTTTGAGCAGAAATCTAGAATTTTAGCTGGGTTTTCAATAGTAGCATTATTTTGCTTAGGAAGTAATAATCTTCTGTATAAAAGGAGCATATGTTATACATTAGATAAGATACATTTTTATTTCCCTATATATAATTTTCTATGGCTATTCCTGTTAAGCAAATGATGAGATTCTAGACAAAGTCAGGACAGATTTTTATAAAAATTAAAACTTTTTGTCAAAATAAAAATAAAGGAAATCTCTCACCTGGCCGGACAGGTCACACACATGCTCTAGTTTAATCCGTTCCCCTTCTTTACTGAACATAGCATGAGCCATTGGAGGATCTCCTTTAGCAATCTCAAGGTTTGCTAAACTGTCAAAAAGTTTTGTCAACTGTCTGGCAACCTAAACACCCAACATAAATAAAAAAAGGTTAGAGAAATGTTATTCATAGAGTGCAACAAAATTTACAGAAAAGTTGTATGTGTGCTTGGAAGCCATTGATTAAAAAACTGATTTTTGGTGAAATGGTCAATAAAATGTCTGGTTTATTAACATATTCTCTGCCACTGCTGATATATTACCTTGACAATTAAAATGGAAAAAATTAATATCATAGAATAAAGCTTAAGTTTTAAAATAATTTATATTTTAAAATCCTGTTAAAACAGAAAATTTTTATACTAATATTGGTAATGTAATTATTAAAAAAATTAGTATGTCACATGAATTTTTAAAAATTTTAAGGAGCCAACATCTAAGCCAATAATATTTAATTACATCTCTATATCAGTTATAGAATAAATTTTTCTAAAAATAATGAATCTTACAACAGGTGGATTGTTTCCATTTGATAAAATGTCCAACAGATCTGCAGATGAAACAAAGTAGAAACGGGGGAATGCTAGTCGCTTTGTTTCAAGGTATTCGGCTAAGGCCTTCTCACATTTCACCAGTTCTTTTTGTATGCTGTCCAGTCTGTCATAAAGTCTGGGCTGATTGCAGGCATCTACAACAATTGTTGTTACACTCATCTCACTTGCAATTTCCTGTCAGGTATTTGTTTATTAGGAATATTTTTAAAATAATCAATGAACAATTAATAACTTGTTTTACAAATAAGATGAATAATTTTCTATTTCAAAGTAATATACATTTATCATTGTTTAATGCAATTTTGAAAAATTATAAATTGTAACAATTTTAAGTTTTCCTGAATTGTTTTTAAAAAATGAAGAGTAACAGATTACAGAAGCATCATAAAAAATATTTGTGACAGTGTTCAAAACACGCTTTACCTTAAAATTGTTGTCAACACGCTCAAATCTGTCAGTATCTTCTGGGAGCTGTCTTCTTATGTCTTCTGATCCAATAAAAATACTTTCTAAATGCATCCATGTTCTCTGGACTTGCATATATATAGATATTACCTATTTTGAAAATCAAAAACAAATTTTTTTTTTAAATCCTTCGCAACACAATAGATGATAATTTTGAATTTTTTTTGTTCAAATCAGTTTGATAACTGATAGATAAGCACAGTGCTTTTTTCTAGCAGAAAGTACCTGTTCTGGCACCTTTTTCTACAGACTTTTTTCATTACTACCTGGAATGTATGGTCTTACGGCTTTTTCAGGTTGAGTAAAATATGCATTTCAGTACCTTTTTTTAAATAAAAAGAGATCACTGGATAAGCAGAGACAACAAAAAAAAACAAAAAAAACAAATACCTGATCAGTTACAGACAACTTCTGTTGCCATGTTGACACTTGTTCCAGAAAATGGGCAATGTATTTTGATGTCATCATATTTTGTAGTTGAACCTGAGGTTAAAGGAAATAAAAATGAATTATAAATTTAAAAATGCTACAAACATTCATGTGGCTCCTATTCCATGATATTTTCAATAATTATTTCAGTGAGTTTAACTAAGAGTGCACAGCAATGTTCCCTCTAAGCTTTGTTGGTCTAGGTGCAAAGTTTAAAAATGTGTGTGCAAAGTTAACCAGAATCCAATTTGTGTGCAGTATTTTACTAAATTTGCTGCACGGTAATTCTTAACTGCTGTGCGGCATCGTTCAGATATTTACTCAGCCATACAGTTATATCACCTGATTATCCTCCAATGTTTCAATGACCTCCTCCTCAGCAGTCAGCAAAGTCGTCTTTGTCCTTGGGTGCTCAGTGTGAATAAATGCCATGTTTGCCCATGTGACCCCAAATTCCCTGAGTGTTTTCTCCATGCTGGTCTCTTTCACTGCCTTGTCCACAATACCATGCACATCTTCCTCAAACTGATGTAAGTTCAGCTTCAGCAAGTCATACAGAGTTGTGTCTTTGTCCATTGCAAATGTAACCTGAAATACCCAGATTTTTACATCTAAACACAGCAACAGCAACATTTAATCATTAGCAACAAAGTTCAGGCTGAGGTAAAAACATTTTTAATGATTTTAAACATCTTTAAACAATTTTAATGTTGTATTAAAATGATGCAAAAGATGTGATCCTTATGTTTATAATGAACTAAATAAAGACTTTGATATGAGTGTTTATGAGACTAGTATTATTTATAAAATGATCCCGATTGCACCACAAAAATCTCTGTAAAGGTTTTTGGCTGTTTTAGTAAATTATACAACAACTAAGAGGATGAGTGGCTATTGTCGCTGCTTTTTAAATGTACAAAAATGCATTGATTACCAAAATAAAAATCTTACTTAGAGTTGCACCCCTCACTTCAAACTTCATGTAAATTTTAGAGTATTACTAGCTTTTATTTATTAAAAACTAAACACTATTTGGCTTTTTAGATTTATTTTTAGTTGATCACCCTTAAGCTGTGTTTGTAGGCCATTAACAGAAGTAATTATTAAAATTTGAGGAGTAAATTTCAAAGATTTTCCAACATTTTTCAGTCACTAAATTAATGCAATAGTGTAAGAACTTGTTTAGTTCAAACATTACAGCAACTAGAATTTATACACCTAACAGCTATTGGATTATTTGGACTAAGTCAGTGACCTACTTGTGTTGCTGACATCAGTTCATCCCAATGCCTGTCTCTGATGGCTGGATTCTGCAGCTCTCCCACTGCTCTCAGTGATGTAATCATGTTCTTCAGATCATTTTCCAACCCGAGGTACACGTCCCATGACCTCATTTCCTTGTCAAGGGTTCGGATCTCTTTCGACAGTTTTTTACAATCAACATCCATCTTTAAAATACCAAGGGAAAAAAAGGATATATAAAAAAAAACTGCCTGCTTGGTCTTTTCAGTATTTTCTTGTCAAAGAAATTTTTAGGTTTTGACACATTATGATATTTTAATTGGGCAGCGGTGGTCAAACGCGCTAGACTGCCGAACCATTGCAAGTACTCGAGTTCGAGCTGCAGTACTGGCAGGACCCCTGGAGTATTGTGCTAGCCACACAATCCCTTGCTTGTTAGTGATGGCTAAATAAACTTGTGAACGCTACTTCACTTGCCCTAGAGTTCAACATGGATTTAAAAGGGGGTTATTTATTTAGGATATTTTAATTACTTCTAACTTATAAAAAACTATTGCAGATTTCCAATAGTTATTTCAGTGTTCACACCTGTTCCACATCAATCTCTGCCCAAAGAATGTTGTTCCAGAATTCAAACATCATCCTGACCATTATCACATAATCCCACAGAATTTTCAACAGACGAAGCTCAGAACGGCAGACTTTGAGCTGTTTAAAATCAGGCAATTGGACATCAAAGATTTTAGCTGACTCCTGCATTTCTGCCATCTCTTTTTCCATCTCCATGAGTTCTTCATGACACTGTCAAACAAAAAGAATTACATTTTTTACATTAAATTAGCATTGTGCATCTTTTCACTACAAAAAAAACAACAAAAAAAACAACCTGTAAAAAATTCCCTAAAGACCGTTGAACAGTGTAAAATACAGATTGATAAATTGTACAATACAATAAAAAAAAACTTTAATGGTTTTTCATAATTTTTGTTTTGAATGCATCGAATATCATCTCTCCCTTCATTACACAACTATTTTTATGTATCTTGTAATTTTTCTGCTCAAAGCTTTATTCAACAGATGATATTATTTAAAATTATTTTCTGTAGAATCATTTAAGTGCTCCCAAGATGAAAGTGCAGCTTCCTCAGTCTCTGTGTAATCAAAGAAGCATAACAGCAAGCAGAGGGGAATTTTTCAAATCTCATTATAGATTAATTCTAAAAAAAAATAATTTCATGCATATTCCCTGCACACACACATACCCCACAGAATTTTTAGACCCTTAAAAAAAATTGAGGTATAACTCGCCCATGCTTATACACAGCACTTTCTAATTTTATATTTGTATTTTGCAAGTAATAGTGACATTGATGAATTATTCAGTAAAAGAAATTTCAGATACCCTGCCCACGGGGATACTCCGCAGGGGAGTGCGGGGTTTGTAAAATCCGGTATAAACCGTGGGGAATCTGCGTGAAAATGCGGCATGTATTCCCTGTTAAGTTACTAAACATGAATATTCAGCAACACCTGGAGAGCAAGTCATTTTTAAGTGTGGTACAGTCATTCTTTAACATTGTTGTTATTAAATTGTCTAAATTTTTCTAATACTTTCTGGTTGTTGAACACAATCCTTTAGATTAATGACATCTTATCCTTTAAGTGTTTACAGGAAAAATAATGAAATTAAAATTATTTTTTTATACTTCTAGACTTGAGAAGAAAGACTTTATAGTTTTTTAAACAAGAATTGTAATCATTTAGCCACTCACATTGTTGATGATAATATACGGCTTTGTGCAGTTGTAGAAGAAAGCTGGGCATTTCCTAAAGTTTTCCCTGTAGGAGTGTTGCTTAACATCAAATGAAATCATCTTCCTCTTAATCTTGGCCACCTGGTTCTGCTGTAGTGGTACAACCGCTTGCTTCATCAGCATCACTTTCTTCTTGAGCTGGGTCCACTTGTCTGGTAGCTCCTGGAGCAGACAGTTTAAATAATGACTACATTCAATGGGTGGATAAAGTCATTGGATTCAACAGTGTGGGTTTAACTTTGAAATAGACAACAGTCTAATGTTTTCAACAAACATTATACAGCACAAGGTAAATCTTGAGCCACTGAAACTTCTACATCTAAATGCATAACTTGCAATTGTCAACAGTGCATTAATGCATCTCCCTTAAATGAATAAGACTATATTTGGTGTTGCTGCTAAGGAATATTTATAGTATTATGCTTCAACATTAGTGAACACAAAAGGTGACAATCTTGTAAACATAATTGTAAAATAAAGTTTTAAAAAATAGAATCATTAAAAAAAGATATTTCAGGGAGAAGAAAGGTTGGATTGAGCTTTGAAAATGTCACTTTATTAGGAGCCCCACTCATAGAAATCTGAAACCTTATAGACCATAGCCCTAAATTTAGTCAATACTGAATCCTCTGATATTTTCTGGCTCCACCAAAATTGCATGTAAACAATGTATAAACAGACCTATAGCTGTACTCAGGTTAAAAATACAGTAGTCCTATTATACTTCATAGCGCCTTTTGGAGATCGCTGTCGTGATTCTAACTTTAAAAATTACAAATCGATCAGACATTCTCTTCCATTTATTTACTCAAATATCCCCCATAACAGCCATATTTTGTAATGTAAATGCAAATTTTGTAACAAAATGCCGCATTATTGTGTTACTTGCTAAGCTCCATATAAACTCTCTTTGGCCATAAATCACACAAAAGATTTTTTATCTATTTCTGACATTCTTCACTTAATATTAAAATCATTAAACCTAATGTCAAAGTTTCAAAACCCACCTCCAGCTGGAGATAGACTTTCTCAGACATTTCAACTCCACAAGTCTTCAACATGTCAATGGTCTGTTTGAGGGGTTCAAACATGATGTCCGTCTCTGCTTGCCTGTCCCTCACAGCATTCAGCAGGCCCATGATCTCCACAAGGCCATGGTAGTCTCCATCTTTGGGTTCCTTGGCCAGACCTTTGTTGGTTTTAACAATAAACTCTTGAAGCCCATCCAATCTGACATCAAAGAGAAGCCAGTGGAATCATTTAGAAATGAGAGTTGGTAACACTTTAAACTGTGCCAATTAAAACAACTAAATATTTTACAACTTTTGTTCACACAGTCCCAATCTAGTGTGTAAACAAGAGGAAATTAACATTATTTATGGGTTAATAATAACAATAATAGGACTAACATGGGTTGTTTAAATATCTATAATTGACAAAGGCAATATCCTATTCCCTTATTTCAATTGAGACAGACAGTGAATTTTAACTATCATAGTTGACGTGTTGAAAAAAAACAACTTTTTTCATTAGAGCTCAATCGTTTGGTTTTGTCTAGCACTCACCCTCCTGTTACTTTGTATAGCACTCACCCTCCTGTTACTTTGTCTAGCACTCACCCTCCTGTTACTTTGTCTAGCACTCACCCTCCTGTTACTGTTACTTTGTCTAGCACTCACCACCCTCCTGTTACTGTTACTTTGTCTAGCACTCACCACCCTCCTGTTACTGTTACTTTGTCTAGCACTCACCCTCCAGTTACTTTGTCTAGCACTCACCCTCCTGTTACTTTGTCTAGCACTCACCCTCCTGTTACTTTGTCTAGCACTCACCCTCCTGTTACTTTGTCTAGCACTCACCACCCTCCTGTTACTGTTACTTTGTCTAGCACTCACCCTCCTGTTACTTTGTCTAGCACTCACCCTCCTGTTACTTTGTCTAGCACTCACCCTCCAGTTACTTTGTCTATCAGATGCTGTTTGAACATGTGACTCCATCTCTTGACAACATTGAGCAGCCCTTGTTTAAAGGCCCTGGCATCTACACGCAACCATTTTGAAAACACCTGGATGGCCTGCATCTGCTCTATCTCGATATAGAGGTTCTCATAGTACTCAATCTGGGAGGGAGATAGAGATTCTCATAGTACTCAATCATGAGATTATAAAAGTAGATGAATACTTAAGAAGATGAATAGTGTTTGTATTTTAATGCGGTTAAAATTTAACTTATTTATTGTTCCCTCCCTTTATCTAACAAAATGATTTGTAATGACACATTCACATATTTACACCCAGAAAAATATTCACTACACAAGTCTTCAATTAACCCAACGGATTAGAAACATTACTACAGAGGCTCATTTGGGGATTCATAAATGGGCTTACAATTATGTTACTTACTAAGATTCACTTCATTCTATAATCCTTTATTAATATTGATTCAATTTTTTATCAGGTTGGCAGTGGCAATAGAAACATTACTTTTTTTTTTTTGGCTTTTGTTCCTGGGGCCTTAACAAGAAACTATTTTTGTAACAGTTAAAATTGAAATGACTTTTAAAAATCATTTTTTTCCGGACGTGTACATTACCCATTACCCTACCATTTCCTTGAACTGCATGAGTGTAGGTGGGGACTCAGGGATTCCCTCTTCACCAGCTAGTGAGATCTCCTCCTGGGTTGGCCTGTGGTTGTACTTGAGGAACATGTGCATGTACTCCTGGCGGTCTTCAACCCACAGGCTGGAGTAGGAGTTGAGTCCATCTCTGTACTGGGTCACCTCCAGGATGACCTTATCCACTGCATCCAGTAAGTTGTCCTTGATGTCAGACAGCTCGGTGTTAGCTTCAATACAAGACTGTAAAACACCAAAATACAATTGACATTTGTGAGGCTTCAATGGCTCAAAATAACTTTCTAAACACAGGAGCCAAAAAAATGGGTTCTAAATTCTAAAGAATAAGGTGAGAATTTCCCCTTGATGTATTAAAGTTGCCAAATGAAAATTAAATATTTCAGAGAACAACAACAACAGAATTAAACAATTCCATTTTAAAATTAGGTTCTCTGTTACTTTATTTTAAGCCTTAAACATTTTCATCTCTCCGTATTAAGTGTATATATATTTTGTGATCAAAGAATGATCATGTTAGAGATAACTTCTCCTAAAAAAATCATACAGTGTACTCCACAGTTGGCTTACCTCATATGGAGACAAGTCCCCAGCTTTGAGCCTAGGAATGAGGGACGCCTGTGTGTAAATATCAGCTATCAGACTTTCAATGAGATCCCAGAATCCCCCTTGGGCACCAGGCTCCACATCAGGGATGAAGGTCATTTTTGGAGCGTGGAGCTCTAGGAGTACTTCAAACAGTGGTCCAATCGTCTTCTCTGGATTGGCATTCTCTAAGAGATACTTCATGCTGCATGCTAATCAGAATGAGTCCCAAAAAAAAAAGGTCAATCTCTAAGAGATACTTCATGCTGCATGCTAATCAGAATGAGTCCCAAAAAAAAAAGGTCAATTTGAGTTAACATTATTTGTGTAAAATTAATAAAATTGCTTTGAGTGAATGGTTCAGAATTAGAATTAATGTTTTTGATGTAGCTGCTAGAAAACACTGTCTTTTTGCAATTAGGCACAGAGCATCCAAAATATTAATGATATCAAGGGTAATTTTCTAAAATGATCATCTATTATTGGTGTTAGAAACAAAACAGAGTTTGATCAGTTGATCTAATTAACACTTCTCATTCACATAAGAAAACTACACACACAAAAACAACAACTGACCAACAACATGGACAAAGCCATCAATGACCATTGCATCCAGGTAGTCCACATACTTTAGCCAATCCTCAGATGTGATTTCTGCATCAAAAAGTCCTCTGTTTGTCTGAAAATAAAACATTTAATAATTCATAAATAAATATCACTTTCAAGGATTTACTACAGAAAACTAACCAAACAGATGGCTTACAATAACTCCGGACCTCAATCAACTGTAGAATAATTGTGTGAACTTACCATCTCCTAAAATATGTGGACAAGATAGTATGCATTTCAGTAACTCACTTAACCTTTATTTGAATCTCTATTAATGCTAATATCCTGCTTGTTGTGCCACACCACACTTTTTCAAATCCCTGAATTACATGACAGACGGACATTTTACCTAGACATTAACTTATTTTGATATTTCTATTAAAAATAAAACAACTGTGATCAAGTTCTCATTTTTGTTTCTAACTCATTTAGTCATACCTTTAGGTAATTTTATGACTTTTATTCTTACACCTTACACTTGTTTTAACACATCATACAGAATGGGACTGCATTTAATGTCTTCCTACACAAAAGGTTTGTGTAATTTGTTTTTTGTTTTAACCCTCTGGTATTACCTCCATTAAATCTAAAACCTCAATGCCAGCGGCTGTTATTTCATTGTAACGTTTTTTTATAGCCTCTTGTCTGTCTGTCAGGCCCAAAAGGTTGTCCAGTTTCTCCTTCCTTTCAAACAGTGGGTTCTGAGACCAGGTTGCCATTATCGTCTTAAGCTTTTCAACATTGTCCTTGGTTTGCTGCACCTTACTGGTCAAGTCTTGCACTTGGGTCAGTGAATCTGCTATGTATTCCCAGATATCTGTTTGAAATCATTAAAAAAAAATTTAGAATTTAATATTCCCTTAAGTTTATTATCATTTTAGTTAATAATGACTATCGATTTTATGCAGATTGGTAAGACTTGAGTAAACTTTACTTTTAAAATTTTTAGCTTTATCTTTTGTCATTTGGAATTATAACGCTTGTAATATTTTTACTGTATGTGGCTAAGAAATGCATGCACATTTTGAAAATAAATTTAAGTCGTTCTTGATCTTCAAAGAAACTGGAATTAAAATTTAAGGATTGCTTAAAATTGTATCATGACACTTAGGGCCAAATCTAGAGTTGGAGCCCCAATGATTTACCCAGAGAACAACTCACCTTGCATCTCCCAGGCTAGAGTGGTTAAAGCCTGTTCCACATGTTCATCAATCTTTTGCAAGTGTGGGGCAATCAAGGGTTTTTCAACAGGCAGAGAGTCTGTGATGAGTTTGTTGTAAAGCTGCATGATGAGCATGAGGTTGGCATAGTATTTAAAGAGCATGTCTCTCTTCTCAAATACTCCCTCTGGAATTACTGGAATCAGTTCTTTGTTCCGTAGCTTCAAGTACTTCATTTCTTTTAGTACAGCCACTAACTGAAACAGGTATGATTTAAAAGCTTGCAGAATTATTTATTTAATGAATGTTAGAAATAAAAACCGGATAGAATTACATCAATAATTCAGATTTTAATGAATTTCTCTATTGAAATCAGATTTATACTCTCATTAAACAGTCTAAATTTAGATTTATATATAAAAATATTGAAGTTTAAATAATATTAATACAAATTTATAGTGTAATTTTTTTCTTAACTTTAATCCAGAAAGTGATCATTAACTAATACACTATAATTCAGTCTTGGAGAATCTTTAGCTAAAATAAGACGGCCCAATTTTTTTTAAAGAGAATTTTAAATCATGTGATAATATACATTTAAAATTTTTAATCTAGAAATAAAATGTCAATAAATCAAATATTTGATTCAATTCTCTGAACCTTGTCATCAAAGTTGACACTAAGAAGTTGTGTTTCAGGATCCCTCTTCAGAAGAGGCTGCGCCATGTTAAAGGAACAGATTTCATCCACAGTAGACAGCCATGTGTTGAAATAGAATTTGTCATTCCTTGAAAATAGGCAACAATTAAAGATGTAAATAAAAACAAATATAGCAAGTTAACAATTAGTGTCAGAAAGTTTGTCTTGACAGCTGAAGCAGATCAGTTTTAACATTTAAAGAAGATTGGTCACTATAGGAAAGTTTAGCAAAAAAAACAGATGTGACACAGATGACAGTTAAAACAATTAATTTTTTTAAAGCTATGTTTAGACTTTTGATGAATGTCTCCAACAACGGCCAGTTGTCAGAAATATTTTAGAACTTCCATATAAAACATATTTATATACAAGTCCATCATCTGGTAACCTTGAGTTGTTTATTATGATTTAGTCACCACTAAATTTGGCTTTTGGTCTATATTTAAATATTAAAGACAGTTGATAGGGTCCAGTACTGACCACTATGTCAAAATAGTTTAGAAAACAATAAGGGCTGGTACACTCTACCATATCAACAATCATTCTTTGACTAACATTTTAACATGCCTGTATTACATTTTTTCATCACTCTTGTTTCTTATTGATATGAAGTATAAGTAACAATTATTTTAATTTATTTGATTTCTTTGTAAAATAGTTTAAGTTCCAACTTACAGGTCCAGTAAATTCTTTAGATCTTCTAGTCGTGTATAAACACGCTTGTACGCATCTGTGTTTTTTATCCTTGGATTTGGTAAAATAAAATCATACTATGGTAATGATTATAATTATATGATAAAGATTACTAAAGAATTAATAAAATATAAAAACTTTTTTTTTTTTTAAATAAATAGTATAATGGTTGCAATAACCTCCCCTGGATCCAATTCGCTCCCTTAGCAACATTTTCTTTTCAACATATCTTTTTCATTTAATAATTATTGCTCACAACTTTAATTGTTTTATATAAAAATATTGGTTGGAGAGTAATATCAACTTGACAGGCAACATGTTGTAAGTAGACCCCTCAGCCGACGCCGCGCGCCGAATACGCCGCCAAATTTTTGTCCGCCGAAAATCCGCCGGAAAATATGCGGCGCGCCGCATTAGCCGCCGAATTTTATCAACCGTAAATCCGCCGAAAATTGAATGAGCCGCCGAAACGTAATGATTTTGTTTTCTTAAGTTTCATTGCGTTCCGTTTTAAGATCGATTGTATTTTTAGAATAACCGTCGCCGGAAGTGTGACGAAAATAAGTTATTTGTATAGTTTGTTTAAACCTAAATAATATAATCACTGATACAGTACTTGCATGTTATCTTTTTATTAAAATCTTAATTTATAAAATACTAATTAAAATAAATACAAATAAATTTAATTAACTTAAATTATCGTTAAGCTTTGTCGTAAATAGGCGACTTATTTTTACTCAATTATGAATTATGGCTCAACGATCTTCTACCTCTAGTCTACTAGCAGAAACTGAGAAAGGTAAGCCTATACTAACTATTAACTATACTATACTATATATAATTTAGCTATATACTATAATAATATATAATAATATAATTGTTTTAATTAACTAGATAAATACTAGTTTAGTCAATAACTGATGATTTTTAAGGGTAATCCTGAAGCTTTAGGACGTAAATGTTTTCGCTGCGAATTTTATTTTTTTCGTGAGAACTTTCATTTTAATTTATTAAATGCATTTATATATGTCATATTTTATTTATTATAGCCCTAATTTGTAAGGCTTTTCAATTTATAAGGCTTTTTCGGCCCTTGACGCTTCATTATCGGAGTAGGATGCATCATTTTTGTCTATCTACCTGGAACAACCCATGCTAAAATAAATTTAATGACTGAAGATGTTTTTAAAAAAAGTTT
>MUZC01000132.1:471989-485732 GCA_002072015.1 Radix auricularia
AAATCCGGCTAATCCGGATATCAGCCGAAAAATTATGTCAGCCAGCCGAAATTTTAAAAAAAATTCGGCTGGCAGGTCTAGTTGTAAGCAATCTTTACTTTGCAGTTTTGTAAAATGTGTATTTAAAAAAATATTTAAAGTTATATTTAAAAATAAATTGTTTTACTTTACTTTTCAGTAAGTTGTGCACTGATCGTAAATATACATGTAGTTACAGTTATTTATAGTATAGGCCTCATTTGTCAACATCACTCAATAATAGCGTGCGCACATAATTTTTTTTTAAATTAATAAAAGTGAATTATTATTATACTTGTGCTATATTTACTAATGACCCAAGTTATTTCAATTACAATTTATATTGAAAATGTAATTTACATTACGGCGGTGTTTATTTAAATTGTTAGCTGCTGAAATAATGTTTGTGAACAGTGTCCTTGACATTTTCACCCTACTTTAAATATTTATCCAAGAGATCTAACTATACGAATAAAACATCTGGTTTCATTTTCTAGCACGTCTCAAAATCTTAGAAAAGGGATTGTATTTTCAGATATTAGATTTTGCAATCAAAATTTTTATCGATGTCATTTTGGTTTAAACGGATGGTCCATTTAATGACCCCCTTTTTCAGACCATGACGGTCTATGGGGAAAGTGAAGCAGCGTTCATTAGTTTTAGTTAGCCACCACTAACGAGCAAGGGATTGTGTGGCTAGCACAATGTCCGGGGAGGGGGGCATGCCAGCACCGAGGCTCAAACCCGTGACTCTCGTTTGCATCGGTTAGACCACCGCGCCCCTATGATCATTTAGACATGTCTTTTTAAAAGACAAAAATATTTTATTAACATTTTGTTTTTTTAAAAAAAAGCTTGTTCCTCTTATATTTACTGAAATTACTTACGGATGCTCGATTCGTGAATACGATTCCATGTAGATAGACACTCTGTTGTAAACCTCTCGAGCCCAGATCATGGCCCCCGCCATAGGGGGCATGTTTTTGTGGACGGCCATCCGTCCCGTTTCTCGTTTGTAGGCCATCTGCCAGTTGATACAATTAGTATGTTGTAAACTTCAAACTATTTCTAAAACTTAGAAACAAAACTACACTAACAAACATTTTTTTCTAATTTATTAATTCATTAGCTCTCTACTCATTTCAAACACTCCTTGCTAAAACCTTTGAACTTTTAAAATTTTTTTTTAGCCATTTCACATGTTCTAATTTTGTGTCCCCGCGTTCAAAGTTAAAATATTATATTTTAAGCATCTGTAGCCCACCAGACGTATGTGTTAGGGGGTAGGGTTCATTAACGAAGTCTCACCTGCTCCTCATACAGTTCGAAGCACGTGTCCAGTGCTTCGTTCATCAGCCGCACGACTTGCGGATACTTGTCGTCGAAATCCTTCATGATGAGCTCACGCTCCAATAGTGGACCCATCATCTCTATAAGCTGTGGTTTGGGGGGGGGGGGGCAATCACATTGGTTAGAGATTAGTTTCAGGATAAATGTGCTTTTTACACAAAGTAATAAATAAGGAAGGTGTGGACAAACAACTGTAATAGATCAGCTGTGACATGAGTGTGCTGGCCACATAGAAATAGACATTCTGTTATATAGTAAAAACAACTGTAATAGATCAGCTGTGACGTGAGTGTGCTGGCCCCATAGAAATAGACATTCTTTTATAGTACACACAACTGTAATAGATCAGCTGTGACGTGAGTGTGCTGGCCCCATAGAAATAGACATTCTGTTATAGTACAATTCTCTGAAGCAAGAATGAAAGGAATGGCGCCTAGGTGAGATGATTTATAAATTAAAATTTTAATATTCTGGCCCCCTTCAGACAATTCTTCTTTTGGAGAGGGTTCCAGCTGGTGTATATTATGACTGTTTGAGGTCATTAATCTTTAAGTATGTGCACTTAATATAATGTGTATACATTCTTGACATCATCATAAAAGGTAATGAGAGTGTCGTTGTTTGTTGTGATTTTATTATTGTACATCAACGCTTTGTCTTTAAATTGCCATGTGCTGATACCAACTAAAGAAAGGGAATTAGTTTACATCTTTAAAAGACATTAGTGCTACACCAACGTATATTTGAAAGATATTCAGTATGTTCTCCTGGAATAAAATTGTTGGTTTTTAGAAAGACGTACTTTGCCCCAATTATGTATTACTTACCTTGAATATACTTTCCAAGCCTGAGCAATCGAAATAACCCTTGCAGACAATGGTTGCCAGTCTTCTGTCGAAGTCCGCCATGATCATGTTAAACGTCTCGTAGTTGTGTAGGAAAGACTTGAAGACAGCGGGACAATTATTTCAATTCATTGTAATGGGAAAAGTAACATACTATACTCTTAACAAAACAAAACCAAACCAAAAAAAAATAGGCCCGATCTTGAAATAAGTAGATTTGACCTATAGTTAAAAATGGATGCATGTAAGTCCCATCTAGAAATAAGTTGGTTTGACCAGATTTGACCTTATATAGTTAAAAGATGGATGCATGTAAGTCCCATCTAGAAACAAGTAGGTTTGACATATAGTTAAAAGTTGGATGCAAGTAAGTCATGAAACGCTATAGAAGGTTGTGGCCAAAATATGAGTTCTTCCAAAATAATATTGTCTACAGTTAAGATTGGTAGACATTGAGTAATATCCCATCATGCTACAACTCACTGGACGACTATCATCAACTGCCAACATTCTACTCACCGGGTCTGACGCGTCCAGTGGGTTGTATTTACTTTCTGTAAACAACTTGAAGGCCTCGTCAAACTCCTGGAAGATCACGATGACGTCCTCACCGAGTGAGTTGCCCTTGATGCCACCAAATTCAACTTTCTCCAATTTCATGAAGTTCACGTTGGTATCCATTAAGTACTTCATTTGTATCAAAAGAGAAGAGGGGGGGAAAATGAAGCTTTCTGTGCAGCACGTTTGTAGAATTCAAGTTTTTCGAGCAAAGCTTTGCTGGCGGATAAGCTTATAGCCATTGATTCTAAAGTAATCTCAACGTACAAGAATGAGTCTTGCTGTTCAGCACGTTTTGTATTAAATATAAGCTCCCTGGGCTCTTGTGCTTCAGCCAAAAATTTAGGTAGTCCATGAAGGTTTCAGGGGAGTGGGAGGGGCTAAAACATATCTTTTATAGACTATGGTTATAATTTATTTGCAAAGATTTAAATTAGACGATATAATTGGCCATGTAAAAAAAATTCTATGGTGCAAAGGGATAAAGCAATGTAGAAGGCTGAAAAGGAGGAAGGGTTCAGGATGAAATATACAGCGCTTAGGTTGTGCACACACAGAAAAAAACACACACACACAAAAAACGGAATGCTAAAGACAAAAATGTAAGAGGTAATATGTAAAATGTATAAAATTATACATATTCCTTTAAAATATATATATGTGCCGGAATTTCATTTATTGACTAATAATTGGAGCGACACTTACATAAGCAATCTTAAGTCTTTCGTGAACTTTGGTAAATCGCGAGAAGACGATATCGGGGTGGAAAAACCACGGGCGAGGCGTGACGTCAGGCGGGAACATCGAAGGGAGTCTGTCACGGACCACGTTGAAGGCCTTTCTGAAGGACGACATGACCTGCTCGGCTGTCTTAACAAGTGGGATCGTCTCCACCATGTCGCCCTTGAACATCTCCTCGGGGTTCACGTAGCTATCGACCTGTCAATACATGACACGACAAACTCCAAGCCGACATTTAGAAACGCCTTTGATATAGTCCGGGACCTATCCTTGGATATTTCATTGAAACGCTATTTCCGCAATCAATGTTCTTTTAAAACTCACGTTAAACACTTTAAAATTGACCTCATTACTAAATAAGATATTTTAGCTTTTAGATGTAAATCAGAAATATATACTAAATCTCCACATCATCAACAAAACAATGAGTGTACGTTAAGTGTGCGATATCCCTACAAACTTGACAAGAAGAATGTATTACATTCTCCAGTAAACAGTCTTTAGATACTTCCACAAACCTCAATATCTCTAAAGACATAAAAAACGTAAGTCCCACGACTACCAATAAATTAAGTTCAGTTGTGAATCTATATGTCTTTACCTATACGCGACAAGACCGACGCATCGCTTTCGGTGAATAGTCTTCAATACCCTTACAGACTCACCATCTCTATTACAAAGTTGCACAACATCTGCAGCAGGACGGTGATTCGCTCTGGCGTGTTGTAGTACTTGGAGTGGACCCATACCAGGCCCACCGTGTACATCAGGGGGCCCAGCATCGGCTCGCAGACGTCAAAGTCCACTTGCTCTATGTTCTCCACGGCGTTTTTCACGGCCGTCAGGTACATCAGGTTATCATTGGCCTCGATCAATGCTGTACCACAAATCCGTCAGATATGGTGGGAAAGATAGGGGACAGTTGAAGGAAAGATAGGGGACAGTTGAAGGAAAGATAGGGGACAGTTGAAGGAAAGATAGGGGACAGTTGAAGGAAAGATAAGGGACAGTTGAAGAAAGATCAAAATGACTTTTAGATGGGGGAGGGGGTGTATTTGATTCACTTTATTTTGTCTTCATTCATAGCGCGACTCTGTGGCTCAATGATGCAATCATTTCATATCAGAAACGTTATATTTTCACGACACGAACGAAACACACAATAACCGATTGACTTATGAGAGGCAAAGCTGATTCCTTTTATTTGTTCATGCGGAGCCATTAGCCATTGAGGTTTCCAGAAACAGCAAAGTGACGTGGGCCTTGGGTGCGACTCACATAACCCACACTAACCTGGTGAAATCAGTCAACGGCGCGAAGCCGTCTCTGGTGCCAATGGTACATTGGCAGACGACTTGAATTCTGAGCCTATCACAGGCCTGTAAACTGAACCTATCACAGGCCTGTAAACTGAACCCATCACAGGCCTGTAAACTGAACCTATCACAGGCCTGTAAACTGAACCTATCACAGGCCTTTAAACTGGGCCTATCACAGGCCTGTAAACTGAACCTATCACAGGCCTGTAAACTGAACCCATTACAGGGTTGTAAACTGAATTTATCACAGGCCTGTAAACTGAACCTATCACATGCCTGTAAACTGAACCTATCACAGGCCTGTAAGCTGAACCTATCACATGCCTGTAAACTGAACCTATCACATGCCTGTAAACTGAACCTATCACAGGCCTGTAAACTGAACCTATCACAGGCCTGTAAACTGAACCTATCACAGGCCTGTAAACTGGGCCTATCACAGGCCTGTAAACTAGGCCTATCACATTCGTTGAGATTTTTGTTTTTTTTGGAATAGCAATGAAACCATAAATTGTGATAATGGAGGCAAAGAGGTGACTCTATTCGTGTTGTGAACCTAATTGATCTCGCCGCTACCTTCATTCCCATAATCCAGAACTTTTCTTTATATAAAGTGAGTCATTACATCCGATTGTGGTTCTCAATATAATCGAACTAGATTGTGCCGGGGCGCCGTGGCGCCTGCGGCGCCCACTTTTTTTAGGGCGCCTAAATAATAATAATAGGGGTTGTATTTTGCGCACCGATGCACACCAAACAATGACGTCATCATAATAAATATTTTTACAGCGCTCATCAACACACGATTTTTCAACTTAACTAACTGCTGTAGACTGTCGTACATCGCTCCTCAGCGTTCCAGATCCAGTGACTTGGACTATTATATTATTTATGTGGTCGCTCCATACACTCGAACTCACCGCTTACAACGCTACTGTATAAATCTTTGAAGGATTTGTAGTATACACTATTACCGTCCTTGAGGCAGCGAACCATCATTTTCACTGTGGGATTCATCAACTGGGGGAGGGGGATAAAGATTTGGTAAATTATTTCGTGCCACAATTGTATCTTGAAAAAAGATTGGAATGTGCTATTGAAAGAAATTTGATGAAAGAGTGAAAGATTATTGAAAACTATACATTAATGGTTGGTTGGATGTGGCTTGGATGTTAATTGGATGTTAATATGATGTTGGTATGATGTTGGTTGGATGTTGGTATAATGTTGGCTGAATGTTGGTTGGATGTTGGTATGATGTTGGTGTGATTTTGTTTGGATGTTGGTTGGATGTTTGTTGGATGTTGGTTTGATGTTGGTTGGATGTTAGTTGGATGTTTGTATGATATTGGTATGATGTTGGTTGGATGTTGGTATGATGTTGGTTGGATGTTGGTATGATGTTGGTTGGATGTTGGTTGGATGTTGGTATGACGTTGGTTGGATGTTGTTATGATGTTGGTTGGATGTTGGTATGATGTTGGTATGATGTTGTTATGATGTTGGTATGACGTTGGTTGGATGTTGTTATGATGTTGGTTGGATTTTGGTATGATGTTGGTTGGATGTTGTTATGATGTTGGTTGGATGTTGGTATGGTGTTGGTATGATGTTGGTATGATGTTGGTTGGATGTTGGTATGACGTTGGTTGGATGTTGGTATGATGTTGGTTGGATGTTGGTTTTCATTAAGGAAGATTGGGACTATGTACAAATATTTTGTTAAACAGTTTAAAAAGTAATTCTCATCTAGATCTCAAGTATTAATTGACCTGCGAGTAAATCTGGTCGAAGTCTTTAGCTCTCAGTTGCCAGAATTTTATTTCGACATTTGGGGTCGGGTTTTTACCCTCTAGGATCGGGTCTGCGTTGCGAATTTTGAGAACCTCTTGAATCTCGTTGCTCCATAGGACCACCATGGACTCGATCTGATGTAATATTCGCCGATTGATTCTGGGAAGAAAAAAATGGATCACACTAGCATCGATCCTACCAAATTTTTTAAAGGTGAGCAAGAAAAACGGGAATGGCAGCTGTAAATTGGGTTGGTCGTTTCGAAAAATAACTTCAAATCACTTCCTATAAAGTGATATGGTACCGGTACCACATATTACAGTTACTGTTGGCCTAATTGATATGGTACCGTTGCCCAGATTACAGTTACTGTTGGCCTAATTGATATGGTACCGGTACCACATATTACAGTTACTGTTGGCCTAATTGATATGGTACCGGTACCACATATTACAGTTACTGTTGGCCTAATTGATATGGTACCGTTGCCCAGATTACAGTTACTGCCATACTTTTGGCCTTAGCCTGAGCAGTGAATGAATTGTGTCAACATTCCTCCAACATTGGTGACGTGGTGGTCGAGAGGTAGCGCTCTCGACTGTCATACCGATGGTCACGAGTTCGAATCCACACGAAAGTGAGGATTTGTTCTCGGGGCCTGAGGAGTCCCCGAGTCACCCAGCTCCGAATGGGTACCTAACTAGACAATAGTTAGGCGGCTGGGGTAATGCGTGGAACCCCTATAGCCGTGGCCTGTGACCGCTGCATCACTTGCCAACAGATCATCTCTCATGGTCTGTGGACGCAATTATCTTCTGCATAGAAGGAGCGTCTGTATATCTAAGATAAGATAACTTGTAAGAAATTTCACATTGGCTCTTCTCACTCTTTCCCCTGGCCAAATGACCCCGCTTATGTAAACAGTGGCAGGTGCTCTGGTGGCTATGGAGCAGGTGTGGGGAAACCATGGCTCGCGAGCCAGATGTAGCGCTATTGATGGCTCGCGAGCCAGATGTGACTCTATTGATGGTAGTCCGGTTCTCAGACAAATGATTGATCGTTCAAAAAAATATATTTTTACTTTACACAAAATGCTCACATTTACTTGAATTTTTACTTTTAAACATAATGTATGGCTCTCACAGAATTACTTTTCAAAATATGTGGTGCATTGGCTCTCTCAGACAAAATATGCGGTGCTATGGCTCTCTCAGACATAATATGTGGTGATATGGCTCTCTCAGACATAATATGTGGTGATATGGCTCTCTCAGAAAAAATATGTGTTGTGCTATGGCTCTCTCAGACAAAATATGTGGTGCTATGGCTCTCTCAGACATAATATGTGGTGATATGGCTCTCTCAGAAAAATATGTGTTGTGCTATGGCTCTCTCAGACAAAATATGCGGTGCTATGGCTCTCTCAGACATAATATGTGGTGATATGGCTCTCTCAGACATAATATGCGGTGCTATGGCTCTCTCAGACAAAATATGTGGTGCTATGGCTCTCTCAGACAAAATATGTGGTGCTATGGCTCTCTCAGACAAAGTTTTCCCGACACTTGCTCTGGAGTCACCCCTGCTTTCTGAGAAAAAGCGATGTGGTGAGGATAATGTAACTTACTTGGAGTTATCATGGTCAGGATACTCAAAGTTTTCCAACTCGTTGGGTATCCTGAGCAGAGTTTGACCTTTGATCCTGCTGGCCGTGATGTCCACGATGGTCTTCAGGTTCTGCGTGTGGTGACGGACATCCTCGGTGACGACTGTCGGCCATTTCTTGTTGTTGTTTTCGTTGTTGATGACTCTTTCAACAAACTGTGGATCACGTGATTAGCTAACCGTCGAGTAAGTACATTAGTGGGAGTTGGATAAGACGGCACGTGATTAGCAATCTGATCAAGTGGAAATAAACGTACATCATCGCACCCCTGATGGAGGTTACACAGTTAACGTGAAATTGTTTATCTTGTGCCACCCCACTCACCCCACACCCGTCCTTTTTTATACCTCTATTTCAACTATTTCACACCCCTCCTTCCAAATCTGACTCCATCTCTGCAGATATTTTTTTTTACTTGGGAGGGAGGGGTCCTAACTGCACAATTGAAGCAATGGACAATACTTCATACACACATTTCCGTCAAGGAAGTCGTGAAACATACAAAGGATCAAACATTCAAGTAGCACATTATTTTAAAAAAATAAATAAATAAAAATACATTGTTTCCAGACCTTGTTGATAAATGTGGAGAACTGGTCCAGCTCGCCTGGGAACATGTCTCCGTACAACATCTCCTCTCGGAAGTTCTCTCGCGAGATCTTGGCTGACGGATTCCGCTTCAGGAAATAGCTGCACGGGAAATAGAGCAGACATGATCGGCCAGTTACAGGTACTACCTGGGTTATAGCCCCTTATCTTATCTTATCGTATCTATACAGACGCTCCTCTTGTCGGACAGCTCGGCTAACTCTGTGACTAACCAGCTGCTAGCATTTAGTACATTTTAGTTTAATGATTGAGGGCGTTACAACAGACGTCAACTGTATTTAATAACACTATTGATTCTAGGGCTGCACGAGTCGCTTGGTGTTAAATTGTCCGATTGCCTGGTCTGGGTATTTTGAGATCCGAGTAATTTATTTCCCCGGCAGTTCAAAAATGAGCGTTAGGAAATGTTTCAAGCAACAAGAGGAAAAATAGAACAGTCAACGATTACAATTAATTCTAATTCTAATTTAAACTACTGGTGGCCGAATATCCGGGTCGGAAATCTGGATTTCTGGCACTATCCGGATTTGCCAAATACTTATGATATGGCAGATCCGTTCCGGATCCGGATATCATTGTAGTTAAGAATTATTTGAAATCAAATAAAATTAACTAAATTAACAACCGGTCCTGTTTTATCAGGTATAAGCTTATTACTATGACTTCATTTTGGTGTTGTGTTACGGTAGTATAAGAGAAAAAACGCGAGCGGCATCAAAGCGCCTTCTGTCTGATTATCCCGGTGTGTAAATCAATGTTAAAAGAGCCGAGATGAACGATTTTTTCGCTTTGTTGCCGAGGCTTAGAATACATTAGAATACACTCGGTACAAAACAGTTCGCCTGCTACACACAACACAGTTCGTTGAACTTCGTTCGATTTCGTTCATTCAATTCATTTTAAAATCTTCATCGTTGACACAACAATGGTAATATAAATAGAAATGATCAAAAATACCCTATCAACTACACTAGTTATTGGCTACCCGCATCTCCAGGGCCCAATGTGGTTCTCTGAAGCAATAAATGGAATCATTTAATTTGATTGTCATATATTTTATTATCTTTTAAACTGTTTGCTTTCTAAATATTATTTAGCGGATATAAATTCTTTAAAATGGAGCAACGCCAAAATTGTTTTACGTCCCTAACTACACACACCGATGTTATCCTTTAAACAAAATTTGTAAGATAGATGTCCCCCAACCAAGACTAAAAAAAACAAAATTAAATTGTTGGGTGTGTACACAAATGTTCAATTATTTTAATTTTTAAAAAAACCTGACTTTATGTTCAATATATTACTTATCTTGTCTTATCAATATATACGATTATTAAGTCCACAGAAAATGCTGGTCTGTTGGCGAGTAATGCAGCGTTCACAGGCCACGCCTATACGAGTTCAACGCATTGCCCAGCCGACTTTGTTTTCCTTACTAGTGTCAGGTACCCATTCTGAGCTGGGTGGACTCAGGGTCAACTAGTGTCAGGTAGCCATTCTGAGCTGGGTGGACTCAGGGACAACTAGTGTCAGGTAGCCATTCTGAGCTGGGTGGACTCAGGGTCAACTAGTGTCAGTAGCCATTCTGAGCTGGGTGGACTCAGGGACAACTAGTGTCAGGTAGCCATTCTGAGCTGGGTGGACTCAAGGACAACTGGTGTCAGGTACCCATTCTGAGCTGGGTGGACTCAGGGACAACTAGTGTCAGGTACATATTCTGAGCTGGGTGGACTCAATGACAACTAGTGTCAGGTACCCATTCTGAGCTGGGTGGACTCAGGGACAACTAGTGTCAGGTACATATTCTGAGCTGGGTGGACTCAATGACAACTAGTGTCAGGTACCTATTCTGAGCTGGGTGGACTCAGGTCCTAACTAGTGTCAGGTACCCATTCTGAGCTCGGTGGACTCAGTTCCTAACTATTTTCAGGTACCCTTTCAGAGATGCCCTAACTAGCGTTAAGCGCAATGTGGCTGCAAGGCCGCGCAGATATTTGACCAACGCCGCGTGGCAGTTTGGCATTACCGCTCAACAAATTTGGTAAAATAATGCACAAAAAATGGATACAGAGCAACTTTGCACTCATTTTAATTTTACTTTGCACCTGGACCAACGAATCTTAGAGGAACATTAATGTTAGGTAGCTATTCCGAGTTGGGTGGACTCAGCGACACCCTTGACCTCGAAAACAAACTCCCGCCTTCACAGGCATTCGAGCCCGCGAACATCGGTGCGCCGCCGACCGAGCATGCCTCTCGACCACCGTTGCTTCTTATGTTAAGTATTCGTTACCTAAGCGAAAATTCTAATGGGTTCAGTTGTTTCTTTGTTTTCATTATACATTATTACCGTGATCTTTTTGTTGTTATTGTTATTGTTTGTTAGTTGTTGTTTTTTTCTTTCCAAATCCATGACCATTATTGGAAGACGTTCGGTGGGTCTGTCCATCCCGACATTTATTGGGTCAACTTACGTGAAGACGTTCTGTGGGTCTGTCCATCCCGACATTTATTGGGTCAACTTACGTGAAGACGTTCGGTGGGTCTGTCCATCCCGACATTTATTGGGTCAACTTACGTGAAGACGTTCGGTGGGTCTGCGGGCCAGTTGAAGGAGCAGTCGATGGCGCCGGGCGTGCAGACGAACACAACGACGTGCTTCTCGGCGTTGTTGAAGAAATCTAACAAGGCGTTCTGTTATGGCGACAATAGAGGTCGGGGGTCAGTGGCGACAATAGGGGTCAGTGGCGACAATAGGGGTCAGGGGTCAAATGGTAGGCAAGTAGTAGAAAGCTTCAGTGGAAAGTAACGGATAATGTGTAGGCAAAGGGTAAGGAGGAAGAGGGTAAAAACAGATAATATGTAGGCGAAGAGTAAGGAGGAAGACGGTAAAAAAAAACAAATAATGTGTAGGCAAAGAGTAAGGAGGAAGAGGGTAAAAACAACAGATAATATGTAGGCAAAGAGTAAAGAGGAAGAGTGTAAGAACAACAGATAATATGTAGGCAAAGAGTAATGAGGAAGAGGGTAAAAACAACAGATAATATGTAGGCAAAGAGTAAGGAGGAAGGGAGTAAAAACAACAGATAATATGTAGGCAAAGAGTAAGGAGGAAGAGGGTAAAAACAACAGATAATATGTATACAAGTAATAGTGAGGTAGAGGGGAAAATAACGGATAATTCCCCCACCCCGCCGAACTTTTAAGTTAAATTGATGTCATGCGTAGATGTTCTTTTACTTATTGTGCACGAGTTTCCTGCTTCTGTTTCTTTACCATGTGGTAGGCCTACAAAGATTTTTTTCGTTTAATTTAAAAAGTAAATAAGTATAGTATTAAACTTGATACAAATGATACAAAACAACATTGACCTGTCACGCCTGAGACATGGAGGTGGGTGGGGGGGGGGGGGGGGGGGGGGTCAGTAAGCATGGAGTGTGTTGTTTTTTTTTTTGGGGGGGTAGGTTTCTTTACTACCCAACCCCAGAAAAAAAATGGTCTCCGCCTTAAAGACATTGAAATACGTACGTGGTTGTCCATGTTGTTGTAAAACTTGACCCATCTGTCCGGCTTCTGTCGGTACCGCCTCAACAGATAGTCTGCTACGATCTCTACCCGCGGGTCGTCGATGCTTAATCCACTGGCCAGTGATGACGGCGTGGTGGCTTGGGTGGATGGTGCTGGTGCGTCAGCCATCTTGGAAGAGACATAACAAAAAATGTTATATATCTACATACTGTTAAGCCTTTTGTGTGTTGCCTCAATTGGATTACACCAATGATATTGACTCAAAAAAGACGACACCTTACACCGTTATACCCGCCCCCACTTTTGTGTGTGTGCGTGCGCGCATGTATTTTTTATTGTTTTGTCTGTGTGTGTGTGTCCTTATCTGCCATTTCGACAGCAATAAGACATGTTTTACTTTTTAATGGAATAGTTTTCTGTGTGGGTCCTAGTTGAGTCATACCTGTGGTTGAGTGGTGCAAGTGTATAAGTTTCATACCGTTGATAGATAGATTTTTGTGGCCCCGTGGATGTTGGGGGAGGGGGAGGGATGGACGACAATCTCATAAGCATTTTTTGCATTACTGAGGAAATATAGTCATTTATCCTCACGTGATTGAAGGTAAACTTGACAACTTCTTCATTCACCGACCTTGATCCAGTGTGCAATATTTGTTTGTTTGGTTTATATTGAGTATGAATGACGCACACAGTATAATGAGCAGCCAGCATTCTTGTATGTATAACATCAGTAGTTTAATATGACTCACAATTAGTCATTAAACATTTTTAAGTTCAATATTAAGATTATTGAAAATTACAATTTGGACCATAACTCAACTGGCGCACCCCCCCCCCCACACACACACAGATAATTATTATATTTCCCTTGTTCCTGTATTATGATGTGATGTTGTAAGACTCAAATTGGCACCCAGTACCCTGGCCCCTGGGGACATAAATATGTACCCACTTCTCCCCCACCCCCTTCAATACGCCATTGATTTCAACGCGTCACCATAAAATAAAATTGATTTCCTACCTAATGTACATTTGATTATTGCCATTCAATTCATTTTCACGAGTCATCATTTAGAAAAATAAAGTTGGAATAATTTGTTTCTCCTGGGAAAAAAAAACTTTTGGTCAAACAAAGGCCCTTTAAAGTGTCTTTCAAGTGCGTTATTTCCTAAATTTCTAATTACCTAATTGACATAAACTATGCCGTATGCCCAATGGAAAGCGATGAAAAAATCAATGATTTTAGAAATCAACTTTTCAGCATGGGCTACCTCATTCAATCCGTGTAATCGTATGTAAGTTACCTCATTCAATC
>MUZC01000132.1:486090-503226 GCA_002072015.1 Radix auricularia
CTAGGTGAATCTTTTGTGGCATCGCTATGTGAATCTTTTGTGGCACATTTATGTGAGTCTTTTGTGGCATCGCTAAGTGAATCTTTTGTGGCATCTCTATGTGAATCTTTTGTGGTATCGTTATGTAAATCTTTTGTGGCACATTTATCTGAATCTTTTGTGACATCGCTATGTGAATCTTTTGTGACATCGCTATGTGAATCTTTTGTGGCGCATATATGTGAATCTTTTGTGGCATCGCTTTGTTAATCTTTTGTGGGGAATTTATGTGAATCATTTTGTTTTGCCTCTTCTATATTTCTTATTCAACTTTCATTTTCTTCTATCAATATCTTCGCTAACTAATGGTCTTTTAGTTTTACCAAACTATTGATCTAAGGAAGCTTGTTTGTGAATGCAGACAAATAAAATTGAACTGCGCATCAACATGCCATGTTTGAACATTGTCGGTTTTTTTATTTTCAATAAAATCTTCCAATAAATGATACGCGTTTTTCGTATTTTGGAACAAAGTAATTGTCAAATGGCCTTTAGTGGGATTTTCCGTAACTTGAAGCATTCCTATCTCGAGGTGTCACTGTATTTTAGATTTCGTCTGGATCATAACAATAATTTCATATCCGTATGTGACAGAAATTGTCATTGTTGAATGAAGTTGTCAAGTTTCATGGTGTCGTCAAGACTTCACGTGGCACGCTCACATTAACGTTTCCGCTGAATCTTGTGCCTGTAAGAAATTAGCCTTTTTATTTAGACTTAGTGGTTCGGTGATTCTCTAGACTGGCCTTTGGTGTGTGTGTGGGGGGGGGGCACTTTATATTTATATATATATGTATTTAAAATTATATACTTTGTGTCTCAAAATCATCTTTTTGTCTTTGGTTCCTCAATTTTTCTCACCAAGTTTTGGATTTGTTGAAGTCGAGTCCGATTGATAGTTACCAATAAATAAATCAGACATCCCCACTTCCGCCTCTACCCTTGTCCCTCTTGGCGGCCTGCTTTCGTTACAAAGAATTAGTTAATATAAATTGTTGTTAACTGTGAGTTTGAAATGTGTTACGTTTTGTTGTGTTCACGTTCAGCTCTCCATCGGCCTTGCCGTGTGCACAGTGTGAAAGTTAACGGCATTGAGCGATGTGCTGCTTGGTACTTGAGGCATGCGGAGTCCATTGATGGGACATTTACAGATGGGGGAATGAGACCAGACAGAGACCATCTCGTGCGTGGCCAATTGAACCTTGGCCACACCCCGGACCGACAGCCGCACACTGAACCGACAGCCAAATTGGCAATTTTCAAATGCAAAGGGCATTGAGAATGAGTAGACAATGAAGTGTGAACCTGTTGGCCAGAACAGGGGAGAGAACCTGGTGAAAACAATCATAGCCAAATAAAGCGATATCCAGATAGAGAAGTCATTTGAGATTAGTCTTGGAATCAGACTTAGATTCAGATTTTTTTCATGGAATCATTCTTTGTCTTAAAATCAAACTTTGTCTTTTACTCAGATTTTGTCTTGGAATCAGACTTTGTGTTGGAATCAGACTTTGTGTTGGACTCAGATTTTGTGTTGGAATCAGACTTCATCTTGGTGTTGTCAAGCGATGATTATGTAACTGACATATTCCCATCAAACAATAACTCTGTTGTTGATGAAACTGATGTACAGGACCGCGATGATCCTATCATATGATAGGTCTCCAGGGGTGGATGGGAGAGCTTTGAGGGGCCGCATTTGACCTGCGGGCCGTAGTTTGTAGACCCCTGTATTAGACAATCGGAAGTAACCTATTCTATTGGACCACCGGAACCAGGAATTGTCGGCGTTGATTCCTCTCCAGTGACACGCCCTAACTTCTAAAAGATCCCAGCCAAGTTCACACAAAAACCCAACCAACTTCACACAAGAACCCAACCAACTTTAGACAGGAACCCAACCAACTTTAGACAGGAACCCAACCAACTTACGACAAGAACCCAACCAACTTTAGACAGGAACCCAACCAACTTACGACAAGAACCCAACCAACTTCACACAAGAACCAAATCAACTTCAGACAACAACCCAACCAACTTCAGACAACAACCCAACCAACTTCAGACAACAACCCAGGCAAAAAGAGCAGCAACGTTCGTACTAAATCTGACTGAGACCCGTACAATCTCTTTGATGAAGACTTACATGAGGACTAATGATTATATTGGGGGGGGGGGGAGTGAGGTAATCTGAATTGGGTTTCAGAGTTTCAACTGGGGAGATGAATTGATGATAACGACCTGGGTAAAGTGATTGTCTGTGAAGGAATTGACAAAGTGCTGACCGAAACTTAAGATTGGACAGGTTGTCTGCGCAGACGGGGAAAATTCAAATTGGATAGAATAGTTTAATGGAGACCAATGATGGCCTTAGTGAAGGGGCATAACTCTCGCAAAGAATGTCTTTTACTGAGCAGGGCAACCCTATGTTCTTCAGTCAACCCTATGTTCTATAGTCCGCGCTATGTTTTACAGTCAACGCTTTGTTATAGCTATGGTCAAAGATATGTTCTATAGTCAACGCTATGTTATAACTATAGTCAACAAATATGTTCTATAGTCAACGCTATGTTATAACTATAGTCAACGTTATGTTATAACTATAGTCAACGCTTTGTTATAACTATTGTCACAGATATTTTATATAGTCATCGCTATGTTAAAACTATAGTCAACGACATGTTCTATTGTTTATACAGGTTAAAGTTCATCCACGAGTGACATGTACATATGTTTTGTGGTTTTGAGTTTCTGTTGTGCTTTACAAACAAATTATGTCATTTACTAGATTGTGCCAGGCGCCGTGGCGCCTGCGGCGCCCCCTTTTTTTGGGCGCCTACGGCGCCAACCTTTTTTTTAAAGACCAACTAACTTGTCCTTTTTTGATAAATACGAATTATTAAACTTTCTGAAATGTACGCAAAGTATTTATTTAATAATAATAATAGGGGTTGTATTTTGCGTACCGATGCACACCAAACAATGACGTCATCATATTAAATATTTTTACAGCGCTCATCAACACACGATTTTTCAACTAAACTAACTGCTGTAGACTGTCGTACATCGCTCCTCAGCGTTACGTTACAAACATACAGAACCACACCACTGGGTGTTTATATATTTTAATAGGCAGCTGCATGTGACAGGTCATCTATAGGCAGCTACATGGGGCATAATGTCACCTTTAGGTAGCTACATGGGGCATAATGTCACCTTTAGACAGCTACATGGGGCATAATGTCACCTTTAGGCAGCTACATGGGGCATTATGTCACCTTTAGGCAGCTACATGGGGCATAATGTCACCTTTAGGCAGCTACATGGGGCATAATGTCACCTTTAGGCAGCTACATGGGGCATAATGTCACCTTTAGGCAGCTATATGGGGCATAATGTCACCTTTAGGCAGCTACATGGGGCATAATGTCACCTTTAGGCAGCTACATGGGGCATAATGTCACCTTTAGGCAGCTACGCAACGTTGGTCTATGTTAGGGCACTGACACAACAGTAGGTTGCCTTATTAGAATCTTACATCAACGACGCAACTGGAGATTATCCTATAAGATTCTCGAAGAAACTTAACTATGACCAATATTGTTATTGGAATGTTAGCAAAGACCACAGTATCAGGATGGCGTATTATGAAACTGAAATTCACCAAGTAGAAAAGTGAAGACCTTCAAAACTCAGATCTTTGGATGGAAGTCGGGGTAATTGAAGACAGCAAAGCTACGAATGTGTCCGCACGTTCCTAGAACGCCGAATTTATTTTTTTCTAAGAGAATACAATATGACACCATTAGCTTACCGTCCGTTGCGGGGCGGGGGGAGGGGGTAGAGATAGTGATATGACACCATTAGCTTACCGTCCGTTGCGGGGCGGGGGAGGGTGGTAGAGATAGTGATATGACACCATTAGGTTACCGTCCATTGCGGGGCGGGAGGAGGGGGTTAGAGATAGTGATATGACACCATTAGGTTACCGTCCATTTCGGGGCGGGAGGGGGATAGAGATAGCGATACGTTTCTGAACTGAGACCAAGGCAGGAGATGTACTGCCTACCCTGGCGAGAGTAATCATTTTGACATTTCACATTAGTGGATTACGTCTTAAAGACCAGAGACACGGGGAAGTCAATGCGTTTCTCGTGGGGACATTGGTTCATCGATTTGCTTTTTGAAAATAAAAAAAAAAAGATTTTAAAAAGAAATCTTGATTCTATTCTTTATTTTTATATTTTCTGGCGACTTTTTATTATCTCTTGAAAATCTTTAACTTGAAATTGAATTACCGTTTTTTAAGCGGATGTTATTTTTTAAACATTTTTTTAAAAATCTTTAACCCCAGCTCCTTTTATTTATTTTTTAAAATATTCGTTTCATGGATTGACTTTAAATGAAATTATAAACGCAATAAAATTACATTTAGATACATACGTGTCCCTGAGATATAACTATAACAAGACAAAGACACAAACACTTTACTCACAGTACAATATACCCCAACACAAACACTTTAGTCATAGTACAATATACCCCAACACATACACTTTACTCATAGTACCATATGCCATATACCCCAACACAAACACTTTACTCATAGTACTATAAACCCCAACACAAACACTTCAGTCATAGTACTATATACCCCAACCCAAACACTTCAGTCATAGTATCATATACCCCAACACAAACACTTTACTCATAGTACTATATACCCCAACCCAAACACTTCAGTCATAGTATCATATACCCCAACACAAACACTTTACTCATAGTACCATATGCCATATACCCCAATTATGCCTTATACCCCAACACAAATACTTTACTCATAGTACCATATGCCATATACCCCAACACAAATACAGCTGTCTGAAATTCAATCCATTTAATAAAAAGCTCCATCATTTGTTTCGTTAGTTTGTCTGTGTATTTTTGTATCTCAATATGTCATATTTTTAACGACGGGGATTATTTTTATGGCATATCAATTCAACTTAACCATAAAAAGGCCTCACACTCAAATAGAAATGCGCGCGCGTAGACGCACACAGACAGACAGACAGACACACACACACACTCTCTCTCTCTCTCTCTCTCTCTCTCTCTCTCTCTCTCTCTCTCTTTAAGAAACCCACTGTACTATTCTTTAATAGCATTGATAGCTTCCCTTTATAGTTTCCATCTTCCTATTTTCTAATAAAACGATTCCACTGTAGCAAACGAGCTGCCCATATGAGATTCCTGAATCCGTTGTAACCAACGAACCACCTATATGAGATGTCCTTTCAGGTCTGTCTGTCATGAAATCACGAATTCCCGATGCACTCCGTCTTCTCTTCTTCTCTATTGTTTTCGCTTCATATGTTTCCACGGCGCTCTGAAATATGGCGATGTAAATGCTAGGCCGAGCTAACGATCGCCAAATGAAGTGGCATTACTTGTATGAAGAAAGCCCTAATCAATACAAGAATTCCGCTAATGGTACCGAAGCAGTCGTTTGTAACCAAAAGGTGGGGGAGGGGGAGGCTTTCTCGTTAGAACTTCCACACGCTGGAGTTAGCATTGACTGGACCACGAAATTCTGAGAGAGATGTGGGGTGGGGTGGGGGTATCAAGTTATAGGTAGGAGCACAATGAATATAGTCACAAAATGTGGCGTAACTATTTGAGGGGAATTTTGATATTTAATAGGAATTTTAAGATTTGAGGAGAGTTTTAAGATTTGAGGGGAAGTTCGACGCGTATATTCATGTTAAGCAGTGTGGACTGCTTAGTTATTTGCGTAAGATCGTGATAAAATGAAATCATGACTGATAGATGGATTACCTCAAGTCTTTTTGTGATTATAATGTTTCCCAAATTAAGAGTTGCTATTTTGACTGATAGAGGTATAACATTGAGTTTGTTATGATCATAATGTGTCCCAAACTAAAAATAAACTCTTATTTTAAAATCTGATCCACCTTATCGCCTTAGTCTTGCTACCAGAGTTACACAACTGTCACAAACTGTCGATCCTGTCACAAACAACACACGTGCATGCGATTCACTTCTGCGTCGACAAGCACCTTGAGTCCTTCACTCACCTGCACAGTTTCCTGCCGCCATATTTCCAGTCCACCAGTTTAAATCCCCATTGTGCCCCATGGCCTGAAGACACCTGAAGTGATCTTAAGAATTGAAGTGGATGTGAGCACATCAAAAGATACGCAGATTACAGAAATGGATGGCAACACTGCTGGATAGGAAATGGAAGGAGCTCAAAAAAAATATGTCAATCAGTTTAGTTGGGTCAACTAACCCAGACATTTTTTGGAGTTCACATTCCTCTGAGTAGTTTACGTCCACATCCCTCTGAGTAGCTTACGTCCACATCCCTCTGAGTAGCTTACGTCCACATCGCTCTAATTCATTTACGTCTCTTTCCTCTTGACTCAAGTAGCTCTCAACTCGCTGAAACACACTATTCAAATTCTCAAAACATTTTACAAAAGAGTTATTGCAATATATGTTGTTGTTTTTTAGCGCATTTTCGAGAAGTCGAATGCGCTATTGCACCCGTTTTGTCCGTCCGTCCGTCCGTCCGTCATCACCCTTGATCTCAGCATCCATAAGTCCTAGACCCATGAGGTATATATGTTTTTTGTATGTCCTGACCTGCCATTTGTGCATCAACACTCAGTTACTCGATCCGTTAAAAAACCCCGTTAAAAAAACCAAAAAATATTTCGAATCGATAGGTAACACTAGCGCAGGGAACGGCCGCCATTGCCGGAAGTCGATTGCATAATCCTTGGGGCATTGAAGAGTGGTGCGAAAGGGTGCAAAAGAATTAGTTGTTTTTTTTTAGTTGACGTCATTAGAATATGTGTAAAAGTTTAGAGAGTTTTACGTCATCATTTGAGGTGACTTGTAGTTAGATTAAAGAGAAAATAATTTTTTTTTAAATGTAAAGGAATGACCTTTAAATAAAAAAAATGTCAGGTATATTCATTACACAAGAAAATTCATAAAAATATGTCTAAAATCTAAACACAATTACTGATAACTACATAATGCTGATATCTAACATAAGTACTGATACATAATACGAAAATGCGCTAACACGTCCTGAGTTCCAAAAGGGACCAGGCTTAACATGATTTTTTTTTTTTGGTTCCCCCTACAAGTAATGGCGTAATAGAAAGTAGCCGATATTTTGAATAATTACAAAAATAAAGCTCTGTTTGCAACATAATTTCATGAACTTCAGATTTAGGAATCAGCATTCATATCTATAAACGGTACATTGGGGTATATAAATGATAAATCTTACAGAATTAGGCTTGTACATTTAGAGCTATAAATGGTACATAGGCGTTTATAATTATAAATGATAATTTAGAGCTATAAATGGTACATAGTTTACAATTATAAATGATAATTCTTACTGAAGTAGGCGAGTATTTTCAGATCTATAAACGTTGCATACAAACCTATGATGATTTTGTGGTATACCTTTGCGAATATCGGTCTTGCTCTGACACTTCCATTTACAAAAGTGAAATGTATAACATTATATGACCAATGGACACAAATGGCGTTTAAAATGGTCTCGTTTTAAAACTATCGAATTAACTTTTCAGCTTCTTTTAATGAACGTCAAGGGCCGTGTTAGGGTTAGGTTTAAGGACTGTGTTCGGATTAGGGTTAGGATTAAGGACTGCATTAGGAGTAGGGTTAGGTTCAAAGATAGGATTAGAATTAGGGTTAGGTTTAAGGAATGTGTTAGGATTAGGGTTAGGTTTAAGGACAAATTTAGGGTTAGGTTTAAGGACAGAGTTAGGATTAGGGTTAGGTTTAAGGGCAGAGTTAGGATTAGGGTTAGGTTTAAGGGCAGAGTTAGGATCAGGGTTAGGTTAAAGTACAGAGTTAGGATTAGGGTTAAGTTTAAGGGCCATGCTGTTTCTCAACCCTGAATGCCATCGTTTCTTTTCTCAGAACGATTCTTCACCATGTTCTCTTTTTACGTGCAACTTTCACAGCCTGAAACATTAAAATCAATAAAGGGCAGATCTAATCGTTTTATTTTATTAGCATCTAACTTTTTAAATTACAAAACGCACGCAAGCAATAGATCTACGCGTAGAATCTACTTCACTTATTGAAAAGAGAGATTGAAACACTTTTGTGTACAACAAAAACGGCCAAGAAAGCGGGAATATCCATTGTGCCACAACGCTAGCACTACACGATAGTAATGCGTAGCCTCCGTATCATATGTATACACCTATCATTTATATATATAATCTATCACCACCTATGATTTGTATAGACCTATCACCACCTATCATTTGTATAGACCTATCACCACCTATCATTTGTATAGACCTATCACCACCTATCATTTATATACACCTATCACCACCTATCATATATGCACATCTATCACCACCTATCATTTAAATAAACCTATCACCACCTATCATTTATATACATATATCACCACCTATCATTTATATACACCTATCATATATATATATATATATATACACCTATCACCACCTATCATATATACACACCTATCACCACCTATCATATATATATACACCTATCACCACCTATCATTTATACACACCTATCACCACCTATCATATGTATATACACCTATCACCACCTATCATATTTATATTACATAGCAGCCCAGTTGTTGCTATTGAAATTATTCGTACTGGCCTGTGTTTGATGAATAAGGTTGTTTGTCATCATGTTTGTGTTTGTTGAGAAGGTTGTTTGTCATCATGTTTGTGTTTGTTGAGAAGGTTGTTTGTCATCATGTTTGTGTTTGTTGAGAAGGTTGTTTGTCATCATGTTTGTGTTTGTTGAGAAAGTTGTTTGTCATCATGTCTGCGTTTGTTGAGAAGGTTGTTTGTCATCATGTTTGTGTTTGTTGAGCCAATGTCTGATTTCCTCCATACCTTCTCCTCACTTATTTGGGGACACTACAGCCCAAAAAACGAAAATGCCATTTGCAAATTCCAAATTAGAAAGAGGAAGAAAAAAAATTAAGGAAACTCCTGGAAGGAAGGTCGGGGGCGGGGGGGGGGGGTATGGAACAAAAACTTGAGAGGCTGTCTTGGTCGGAGTTGCTGCCCTTTCGTGCAGCATTGCCACCCTTTTTTCTTAGGCTTTTTTTTTTTGGTCCTCTCCCTTGCTTTGATAATCCATTCGGCAACAAAATAAATACTTTAAGATTGTAATTTATATTATTCCAGGGAATAGCTCATTTATTGTTTTGGTAATATAACATATGTCATTTTGTATTCCATGTGTTTTGAGTTGTAATTATTTTGGTTACTAATATGTATACATTTTTAAACATTGCAAGTGATCTTATCATTGATCAACTATTTTATCATTGATCAACTATCTTATCATTGATCAACTTTCTTATCATTGATCAGCTATCTTATCATTGATCAGCTATCTTATCATTGATCAGCTATCTTATCATTGATCAACTATCTTATCAATGTCCTTCTATCTTATGAATCTTCAGCCTTATCATGAATATACCAAATCTTCATTGCCATATTATCTTATAAATAAACTATTTTATCATTACTGTACTGTTTTATCATGAATCACCTGCTTTATCATTGCCAGGACCACACCCTCGTAGGCAGACCTGATGCACCTACACAGCAGGATATCCAGCTCAGTGGATTGGGCATCCAGCCCGAACATGCCGTGGTGGATATGGAGAACAATGACGTCTACGTCACACCACTGGATGGTGCCAGGTAAGCTCCACTTTTAATGGCACAGGATACTATGGCTGGTCACATGATACAATGGCTGGTCACATGACCGAGTGGCTAGTCACATGATACAATGATTGGTCACATGATGCAATGGCTGGTCACATGATACAATGGTTGGTCACATGATACAATGGTTGGTCACATGATACAATGATTGGTCACATGACCGAGTGGCTGGTCACATGATACAATGATTGGTCACATGACCGAGTGGCTGGTCACATGATGCAATGGCTGGTCACATGATACAATGGCTGGTCACATGACCGAGTGGCTGGTCACATGATACAATGATTGGTCACATGACCGAGTGGCTGGTCACATGATACAATGATTGGTCACATGACCGAGTGGCTGGTCACATGATACAGTGGCTGGTCACATGATGCAATGGCTGGTCACATGATACAATGGTTGGTCACATGATGCAATGGCTGGTCACATAACCGAGTGGCTGGTCCCATGATACAATGGCTGGTCACATTACTGACTGGCTGGTCACATGTTACAATGGCTAGACATGATACAATGGCTGGTCACATTACTGACTGGCTAGTCACATGACCAAGCTAAAAAAAATATCACATCATTTCTTGCGAGACTGGGTGGGGGAGGGGGGTAGTATACGTAATTTATTGTTCTAGCTCTGGGCCAGGGTTGCGCAACCTTTGCGCCATTGACGGCCGCATTTTAAAAAATTACTATTGCCACGGCCGCCTAAACTTTGTCACTGAAAAACGAAACTGTCACTTTAAAAATTTACATAGTCAACGCCAGATAATAATGACGTCATTGTAGGCAAACAGAGTGCTTTGATTACAAACCAAAACATCTCAATCGATATTATCTTATATTTCTACTATATTGAACATTGTTATATAAACCTAACAGTGTCCTTAACATCATGTCACACAAGCACAGCATAAGGATATTTTTTTAATGGCATTAGTACACTGATAACACAATAATTGAATAAGTGATAAGCTTCTTCACTAACACTCCCCGTGTAACTTAGCAGTCCAGAAATTAGTGGCTGCCTTGCTCTTGGATGTTTGCCGAGAGTCGAGCAAAGTCCGGGCACTCGCTGGAGATCATCAGTCGTAATACTGACCACAGGTTGGTGTCCACCAGTCGGATTCCATATTTATTCTTGAGATATTTCATTCGTGAAAATGACGCTTCGCACATGTAAGTGCTTCCAAACATCACAAGAGTGTTTCTTGCTATTTCGTGAAGCTTGGGATACTCTACGGCTACTTTCCATTTCTCCAGTAGATCGTTGTTTGTCCTCGAATTTCTTCACAAGCAGCTCGTTATTTTTTTTAGTTCGATCAGATCCACTTGGACATCCAACGGCGCAATCGTTGTCTCAACCAAGTGTGGAGAAGCAACGAGTCTTATATTTTCTGAGATCTTCTCGAATTCCTGAAAACTTTCTGCGAATTCCAGCAATAGCGCTTCGGGGACGCCTGAAAATAACCTAGCCGGAAATTTATCTTTTCTAATTTCATAACTCTCGGTTAGAGCGGTGAGTTGTGAAGTTGACCGACGTGTCACACGGTTATACAGAGCAAGCACAATACATCGAATGTGCGCATCACACAGTTTCGGCGCGCTTCAATATTAGGCTGCTAAACTTCATGGCCTGCCCTCATTAGCTACAATGTATGTGATCGCCAAAAACTGCAGCTAGCGCTACAGCTGCCGGAGTCGTAATTTGTTTCGTAATAACAAGTGCTTGAGAGTGTAAATTAATATTCGACGTTTCGTTTACAACTTTGCATAATATATTGCCCAATTTCAAATATTTGACGGCCGCAGGTTATAATAATTTAATTAAATTTCCACGGCTACACTTTTTCGTGGCCGTACTGTGCGCATCCCTGCTCTAGGCAATGCTTGCTACGTGGTATGTGTCATGCAGCTGTTGGTGAGGATACAATAGTACAATAATCATGTTCTCACAACACTTCTCAAATCCTCCTAGCCAGTCAGAGATACGGCAACAACAGCCGGCTAATGAACGCAGCTATGTATTCCCAGCAAGTTACTTGATTGGATTTGGTGCCAACATGAAACATAAACCCCGGTGTTGTGATTTAGAGCGGATACGGTCTGGTTGACAGCCTCACGTCTTTTGTGTGGCTTTGGTTGGCGGGAAGGGGGGGGGTGTCGTCGTGCATTCACTTGATGACAGGTCATGTGGTGCTGACGCTATATGGGGTACACAGCTCCCGTCCCCACCCCTAGGCTCTTGTCTTGGCTGAGTAGTAGTGTCTGACAACAGGCCTGGACGGCGAGATGACTGTGGATCAGCGGGTGTTTAAAATTGATGAAAGAATCCAGAGTGGAGTCAGGATGAACGTTACAGTAAAGGTGTGGGAGTATCCGTTATCCATGACTGTTGCAGAGTTTTGTGACGTTATTTCCTGTTATACCAGAAATCAATGTACCCTCTAAAGTTCATTGGTCCATGTGCAAAGTAAAAAAGAAAAAACAACTCATGTTCAAAGTTGCATATCTTCCATTGTTTGTGCAAAATTTTACAAAATTTGCTGCCCGGTAATTCTCAACTGCTGTGCACGTCGGTCAGATAGATATATGGTCGATCGCGCAGCTTAAAGGGACCATTTCCAAAAACCAGGCTTTTTTTTTTAAAACAGCTGTGTTAACAATGTTCATGTATCCGATTCTAACTACAGAACTTTTCTTTCACAGATATCTGCCCCTCAACCTTTTTGTTTTTAATGCACAACTCTTAAAATATTTAAATAATAGAGCTGTTAACTATTAATTTTAATTTAATTATTTTTTTTGTTGTTGTTGAAAAATTGATTATTGACAAATCGTTAGTTTCGATAAAAATTAAATGTTTGGTGTCAGAAGTAACATTTATGTTATGTACCTGTTGAAAGTCGAATAACACTGGTATGTTTCCTTTATATGTCATATACTAACCAAATATGCAAAAAGACAAGTGTGTTGACATTGGTTGTTTTAAGAGGGTCTTTTTGACAATATAACCTGCTGAGCTGAGGTAGCTGGTACGCACAAAACGGTCTTGGCAAGGAATGACATTATCGGATATCGGTGTTTTTTTCATTTAGTTTCTACCATTGTAGAGTGTCAACGGATTCAGGAACTTTCATCTCAATTTTGTAATGCAGTAATTCACCAGAAGAGCTGTCGTCGTATTCTGTCTCTGAGTCAGACTCTATTACTGCCATTAACTTAATAGGCTTTTCATTTGGTTTGATAAGTAAGCGAAGTGTTAGAACCATCGTAGGCAAAAGACTTCTCTCAATGGATACAAAAACCTTTGTCAACCTTTCCAGTAAGTCAATAGTTTAAAACAAAATGTTCGTATTATTGTCAGAAAATGTGTTTATATCTATCGGCTGCCATTTTTTTTCGTTACTTTTGCACTTCCAATTCATTTGTAAGTGATGGGTCGATTAATCGTTAAAAAATATTAATTTTAATTAATATTTAGAACATTAACAATTAATCGATTAATTAATAGTTAACATTTTCAGCCCTAATAAATACATTTCCTACATTGATATTGCCGTGTTAGTAGAGGACCCCCTTTAAGCTTATGAGTTAGTTTTGAAAAAAGTGTTTTATATCTCTTCCTCCTACAGGACGTGTGTCAACGGTTCTGTCATACACGAGAAGCACAGAGTCAGACACGGCGACCGCATCCTATGGGGCAACAACCACTTCTTCCGTCTCAACTGTCCTCGGCTGGCCAATAGTAAGTGGATTAGGTCATTACAGCATGTCGTATTCGTTGACTGGACATAGGTCATTATAACATGTCGTGTCGTATTCATTGACTGGACACACGATTTGACCAGCGGTTATAATAGCATGTTGTTCATTGAGTTGACTAAACACACTGATAAAGGAAACCAACCACAAAAGGATTATCTGTATCTGTCTGTTTATACAACTAAATGTTTATACAGCTCAATGTGGTATCTGTTGATACAGCTCAATGTGGTATCTGTTGATACAGCTCAATGTGGTATCTGTTGATACAGCTCAATGCTATAAATCCCTGTTCTTGGAAGGCCGAATCAGAACAGGTCTAAAAGATGGCAAGCCGCTCAATTAGCGAGTTTAAAAACTGCAACTCATCACCGTCAAGAAAGAGTTCAGAACTGAACTTTCAGAATGAACTTTGCTGACAAGAGGAGGGGGGGAATAGGACGATAGGTTGTGGTCACTATGTCCGGTGGTATATTTGATCCTCAAGTTGTAACTGACGTCTTACAGATATTGGTAAACTTGGAGCAAGATATACATTTATCGTTCAACCCAGATAATATATTAGTTTAACAATGGAAATAAATTAATGACATTTAAAATTGGAACAAGATACTTAGTTGTTGTTGTTTTTTTTAGTTTAACTTCAAGTTAAGTTCTGAAAAACTTAAATGTGATTCGTACAATTGTTTGGTACAATCAGAAGAACATTGTAAAAAGTCTTAAAATGGCCCGTCTATTTCACACTGGCTATTGATGTTCTCATGAGAAGAACGACTCTTTGCCGTGCAGCCAAAGAAATGGTCGCCCAGAGCCAATTGCAGTCCTGGGATCTAAATAGGAAATTGACATGTACCAGCCCCTGGCCCTGTTTCTGATTAAAGAAAGCCCGCCCCGGGACGCACAATGCATTTCAATGCAAACAGTCGTTACCGGGAAAAGTGCTTTGTGCAGATAGATTTAAGGGGGTGGGGTGCGTATTATGTGTGTCTGCGCATGGGCAGTGTCACTTTTTATTCTCTCATTTCTTACTGACGGCTTATGTTCTTTAATTTCCATATGAATTTTTCTTTTTATTGTTTATTTAGAAAAACGTATTCATCTATCTTGTATTCGTTGTTTTTCCCGAAAAAAATGTCATCTTTTTGTTTAGCTAAGTATTGAATTATTGATCCTCTTTAAAAACGATCGATCGTTCTATTCATCCGTCTATCCTTATTCTACTGATGTTTTCAGCTATTGTATTTGATGGGATCAAGTCCAATACCGTCCAATCCACCTCTATTTTTAAATGTTTCTCACCACTCAATACAAGCATGCACTCACTGCCAACACTCCCCCCCACTCCCCTGTTCCCTAATTGCAGCCTTTGATTGTTAACCCAATTGTTCCGTCCCTTGACACTCGCGTAGAAGGCAAGGTTCCGCTTTTGAAATTCCCATTCGCTATCGAATTTTTCGGACATTTTTTTCCCCTTTTCTTTCCAACCTTAACTAGATCTCAAATGATGACCTCTTCAACCACCCACTCACCCCGACTCACACACACATACACGCACACACACACACACACATACATTTTTTTTAAAAAAAAGTTTTGCGGCTAATAAAAACGAATTTTCTTTCATGGTGAATCTTCAATCACTTGTCATGGCACCGCCCATATATAATCTGAAGAATCCAGACTTCCAACATTTTAAAATTAATCCTAGCTTCATGGTGTCTCATATGTATTTAAATTAATCCTAGCTTCATGGTGTCTCATATATATATAAATTAATCCTAGCTTCATGGTGCCTCATATGTATTTAAATTAATCCTAGCTTCATGGTGCCTCATATGTATTTAAATTAATCCTAGCTTCATGGTGTCTCATATATATTTAAATTAATCCTAGCTTCCTGAAACCTTCACATCTCTTAACTCAGTTTAGCCTCATCGCACTTTACATGTATGATCTGAAGATCTCGGACCTTCCGCAAAGAACCTGAAGATCTGGCGACTCCCATGGGTGGTCTGAACATGTGGCACCTCACACAAATGACCTGAAGATCTGGCCACTCCCATGGGTGGTCTGAACATGTGGCACCTCACACAAATGACCTGAAGATCTGGCCACTCCCATGGGTGGTCTTAAGATGTGGCACCTCCCACAAATGACCTGAAGATCTGGCCACTCCCATGGGTGCTCTGAAGATGTAACAACTCCCACAAATGACCTGAAGATCTGGCCACTCCCATGGGTGGTCTTAAGATGTAACACCTCACACAAATGACCTGAAGATCTGGCCACTCCCATGGGTGGTCTTAAGATGTGGCACCTCCCACAAATGACCTGAATATCTGGCCACTCCCATGGGTGCTCTGAAGATGTAACACCTCCCACAAATGACCTGAAGATCTGGCCACTCCCATGGGTGCTCTGAAGATGTAACACCTCCCACAAATGACCTGAAGATCTGGCCACTCCCATGGGTGCTCTGAAGATTTGACACCTCCCAAAACATTCAACTAAATATAGATGTAATTTTCTTACTCAAAATGAAACGTTTTTTTCTTCTATAATGGGGCTTGGTCCCGTGGACAATTTAATTAGCAAACACATATTACATGTTAACACAATATTTAGTCTTCTTGCAAGCTACTAACCGCGGACCTGTAGATTCACTTATATAGTAAAAATCGTATATTTGATCCATGTTCATTCAGCTATGTACTTTGTATAATTGATCCATGCTCATCCAGCTTTGTCCTTTGTATAATTGATCCATGCTCATCCTGCTGTCTTGTATGTTTGATCCATGCTCATCCAGCTTTGTCCTTTGTATAATTGATCCATGCTCATCCAGCTTTGTCCTTTGTATAATTGATCCATGCTCATCCAGCTATGTCTTGTATGTTTGATCCATGCTCATCCAGCTTTGTCCTTTGTATAATTGATCCATGCTCATCTAGCTATGTCTTGTATGTTTGATCCATGCTCATCCATCTATGTCTTTTGTATGTTTGATCCATGCTCATCCAGCTGTCTTGTATGTTTCATCCATGCTCATCCAGCTGTCTTGTATGTTTGATCCATGCTCATCCAGCTGTCTTGTATGTTTGATCCATGCTCATCCAGCTATGTCTTGTATGTTTGATCCATGCTCATCCAGCTGCCTTGTGTGTTTGATCCATGCTCATCCAGCTGTCTTGTATGTTTGATCCATGCTCATCCAGCTGTTTTGTATGTTTGATCCATGCTCATCCAGCTGTCTTGTGTGTTTGATCCATGCTCATCCAGCTGTCTTGTATGTTTGATCCATGCTCATCCAGGTATGTCTTGTATGTTTGATCCATGCTCATCCATATATGTCTTTTGTATGTTTGATCCATGCTCATCCAGCTGTCTTGTATGTTTGATCCATGCTCATCCAGCTGTCTTGTATGTTTGATCCATGCTCATTCAGCTGTCTTGTATGTTTGATCCATGCTCATCCAGCTGTCTTGTATGTTTGATCCATGCTCATCCA
>MUZC01000132.1:516988-538073 GCA_002072015.1 Radix auricularia
ATGTTAGTGTGGGCACAGGAATGGGTGAGTGGTGTCATTGTTAGTGTGGGCACAGGAATGGGTGAGTGGTGTCATTGTTAGTGTGGGCACAGGAATGGGTGAGTGGCGTCATTGCTCTCAGAGATCGTGTATCCAACTCTTTCCATCTCTCACATATCGTTTTATTCAACTCTAGCCATAAACGCTAATCGCTCTACATCATATCAGAAAGTGATTTTTTTCTCTTCCTCATTCACGATTCAACTAAAGGCAAAGTCTAGTAGAGTTCAGCTTCATCTACGCTAGTGGCCCAATTATGCTCATACGGAGGCCATTATAGAGCTTATTTAAATTATCGCTTTACGTTGATCAGGTTACACATTGCTTGAAGCGACATTGATTTTTTTTTTTTTAAGTATTAAAATTAAGACCACGGGCCAGTTTTCAGGGACCAGCTATGATCAACTTCATTGGCTGACTTACCAATCTTCTTAGACCAGCCATGATCAACTTCATTGGTTGACTCACCAATCATCTTAGACCAGCCATGATCAACTTCATTGGTTGACTTACCAATCTTCTCAGACCACCCATGATCAACTTCATTGGTTGACTTACCAGTCTTCTCAGACCAGCCATGATCAACTTCATTGGTTGACTTACCAATCTTCTCAGACCAGCCATGATCAACTTCATTGGTTGACTTACCAATCTTCTCAGACCACACATGATCAACTTCATTGGTTGACTTACCAATCTTCTCAGACCACCCATGATCAACTTCATTGGATGACTTACGTCTAGGGGCAAAGGGACGAGAAAATCGAATGACCTCATCTAGAAAGCTGACCATGATGGTCTTCCCTTTTGTCCAGTGATTTCACGGACCAGCGGGTCCTAATTGTCTTTGACGTGAGAAGGCGGCAGTGGGTCTCTCCAGGCCGGTCTTCAGCTGACACCAGTTCGTGGTGGGACAGGTGGGGCAGTGACTGGGGAGGGAGATCCTGGTGGAAGAGGAGGGGTGGGGGGATTTCCAGGAGAGGCAGGGGGATAGCGTGCAAAGTGCTGACGTTGAAATAATCCGTCTCTCTCTCACTTTACTTAATCAACAGGAGAAATGAAGCAATTCTCCCGTCTGTCTGCATCTCTCTAATCGGATGTGTAAACGAGTCATTTCAGGCAGAATGAAGCAATTCTCCCGCCTGTCTGTGTCTCTATAAAGCGTATGTTTAAACGAGTCATTTCAGGCAGAATGAGGCAATTCTCCCGCCTGTCTGTCTCTCTATAAAGCGTATGTTTAAACGAGTCATTTCAGGCAGAATGAGGCAATTCTCCCGTCTGTCTGTGTCTCTATAAATCTGATGTTTAAACTAGTCATTGCAGGTAGAATGAGTCAATTCTCCGTCTGTCTGTGTCTCTATAAATCTGATGTTTAAACGAGTCATTTCAGGTAGAATGAGGCTATTCTACCGTCTGTCTGTATCTCTATAAATCTGCTGTTTAAACGAGTCATTTCAGGCAGAATGAGTCAATTCTCCCGTCTGTCTGTATCTCTATAAATCGTATGTTTAAACGAGTCATTTCAGGCAGAATGAGGCAATTCTCCCGACTGTCTGTATCTCTATAAAGCGTATGTTTAAACGAGTCATTTCAGGCAGAATGAGTCAATTCTCCCGTCTGTCTGTATCTCTATAAATCGTATGTTTAAACGAGTCATTTCAGGCAGAATGAGGCAATTCTCCCGTCTGTCTGTGTCTCTATAAATCTGATGTTTAAACGAGTCATTTCAGGTAGAATGAGGCAATTCTCCCGTCTGTCTGTATCTCTATAAATCTGATGTTGAACGAGTCATTTCAGGCAGAATGAGGCTATTCTCCCGTCTGTCTGTATCTCTATAAATCTGATGTGTAAAGGAGACATTTAACAGGAGACAATCATGACGTTTTAAGTCTCGAAGTATCTCCAGGAAAATAACAACAATCTTGACCAATGAACAATTCACATAAGTTTGACCAATGAACCATTCACATAAGTTTGATCAATGAACAATTCACATAAGTTTGGCCAATGAACAATTCATATAAGTTTGGCCAATGAACCATTCACATAAATTTGGCCAAAGAACCATTCACATAAGTTTGACCAATGATCCATTCCCATAAGTTTGGCCAATGAACCATTTACATATGTTTGACCAATGAACCATTCACATATGTTTGACCAATGAACCATTCACATAAGTTTGGCAAATGAACCATTCACATAAGTTTGGCCAAAGAACCATTCACATAAGTTTGGCCAAAGAACCATTCACATAAGTTTGACCAATGAACCATTCACATATGTTTTACCAATGAACCATTCACATATGTTTTACAAATGAACCATTCACATAAGTTTGACCAATGAACCATTCACATAAGTTTGGCCAAAGAACCATTCACATAAGTTTGACCAATGATCCATTCACATAAGTTTGGCCAATGAACCATTCACATATGTTTTACCAATGAACCATTCACATAAGATCTTAATTGTGATGTGTCTAACATGATTTAATGTCAAACATTTTATGACATTTCAATTAGAATTTTATCTTTGTTCAATGATTCGTCCGCAAAACCTTTTAAACCACAAAACCTCATTTCTGACACCTCATAACCTCATTACTAATACACCAGAACCTCATTACTAACACCCCAGAACCTCATTACTAACACCACAGAACCTCATTACTAACACCCCAATACCTCATTACTAACACCACAGAACCTCATTACTAACACCACTGAACCTCATTACTAACACCCCAGAACCTCATTACTAACACCACAGAACCTCATTACTAACACCACTGAACCTCATTACTAACACCCCAGAACCTCATTACTAACACCCCAGATCCTCATTACTAACACCCCAGAACCTCATTACTAACACCCCAGAACCTCATTACTAATACAACAGAACCTCATTACTAACACCCCAGATCCTCATTACTAATACAACAGAACCTCATTACTAACACCCCAATACCTCATTACTAACACCCCAGAACCTCATTACTAACACCCCAGATCCTCATTACTAACACCCCAGAACCTAATTACTAATACAACAGAACCTCATTACTAACACCCCAATACCTCATTACTAACACCCCAGATCCTCATTACTAACACCCCAGAACCTCATTACTAATACAACAGAACCTCATTACTAACACCCCAATACCTTATATTAACACCCCAGCCGCTACATTTTAAACAGCTCCGAAACCTTGCATCACTTTTCCGGGAATTCAGCTGAAATATTAACATAATTACCCTTATAAAAACATGTCCATTCTTTATTATTTTTTCGGCACATATTTTGTTCATTCAAGCTTTATGAATTTTTATATTCGCTGCCAACGATGAAATTTTTCAAATATATAGATGGAAATTAGAAGCCCATTACTAACCTTACATTTAGTAAATGAAAAGCTACACCTATTAATGCCTAGTTGAAGAGTTGCTTTCCCCTCTATGAAATGGCAGTAGTTGGTCTCATGGACAGGTCATATAGGTCGCGTGAAATGCCATAAAATTAACCAGTAGACCTGAAGAACTTCATCCGGCTAACCCCCCCCCTCGCCCCTGGGTCCCCGTGACGTGTTTCCCCGTTCACACCCCGCTCCCCACCCCCGGTCCATTTAGTGTAGAGGAGAATGATAGGTTTTCAAATTGCCGCAGTTTCATTGGCCGAAGCGCGCGGCCATTTTTCTGATAGTCTGGAGATTGTTGACGCTAGTTACTGCCCGGTCGGTACCATTTGCATTAATTGTGATTAGTCCCTATAAAAAGGGGGAAGACTATTTGGCAGGTCATCGAATTCACCACAGTGCTTTTCCCTTGAGTTTCACCGCGCTGGCGTGTTGGGTATCAAGTAACGAGTTAGTGGAACATTTTGGAACTNTAGAGGTGGGGGGTAGCTCAGTGTACACATGTGAAGTTCATGTTTGGGTATTTTCTCCACTTAAATGTCATATAAAATCAAATGTCACATAAAATCAAATGTCATATAAAATCAAATGTCTTTCAAATATGAGCAAAAAGGGAAATTTAAAACTCAAACCAGTATTTATTAAAAGAATTTCCATGGGATACACCCGTAAAAAAAACTATTTGGTTTATCAAAATCATTTCAGAGGTTCATCTGTATACAAATTACAAATGTTATATGTCATTCATCTGTATGAAAATGTTATATGTCATTCATCTGTATAAAAATGTTATATGTCATTCATTTGTATAAAAATGTTATATGTCATTCCTCTGTATACAAATGTTATATGTCATTCATCTGTATACAAATGTTATATGTCATTCATCTGTATACAAATGTTATATGTCATTCATCTGTATACAAATGTTATGTCATTCATCTATATAAAAATCTTCTATGTGATTGATCATAGCCTTGTTGAATTAAAATGTGTGATGTGGTGGTAGAATGAAGGAATTATTGGTGACTTTTGTCATTTCTATCTATTATTTATTGCTCTGAATACAGAGTACAGAACAAGTTGGTTAAAGTTGACTTTCAGTAGGTCAAATGACATATCAAAGATAGTCAAATGATGTAGCAAAGATAGTCAAGTAATGTAGCAAAAATAGTCAAATGACATATTAAGGATAGTCAAATGATGTACCAAGGATAATCAAATGGTATATTAAAGGTAGTCAAATGATGTATCAAAGATAGTCAAATGGTGTATCAAAGATAGTTACAGTGGGAAACTTGGAAAAGTTTTAGTGAGAGTCATACGCAAAAAAAACCTTTTTTTTCCTTATGTGTCTCCAATGTTTATGACAGTCTAATTGATACCCAAAATTGTACATCAGCTTATATTTCATTTCATACCAAATGAATCAAAACATTTGTCAACAATGTAATTATGACTAAGGAGATAATGATATCTATCTGACCTTTGACCTGTATTACTTATATTTATCTTGAACGTTTTACAAGCTAGGAAAATAAATCTATAACAAGCCAAAAGATTTGGTAAATCCTTGAATCTATGATGGACATTAAATGTAATTTCCATTTCTTCTCTGAATACAGGGAGACCATGTTCAAGCAGAGCCTCATCAAGCTACGGGAGGAAGTGGTCAAGGCCAACGCCCTGGTCAGGGAGGCCAACATACTGGCCCAGGAGATGGGCAAACTGACTGAGTTCCATGTGACCTTACAGATTCCTGCATCCAATCTCAGTCCCAACAGAAGGGTACGTCACGTTGTGCTCTCAGTATGTCAATCCTCTGCTGTGTTATGATAGTACGTGTGTGTGCTGTGTCATGATGGTATGTGTGTGGGCTGTGTTATGATGGTATGTGTGTGGGCTGTGTCATGATAATGTCTGTTTCATGATGGTGCATATGGACTGTGTTATTATGGTACATGTGTAATGTGTCATATCATCTATTTAAAGTTGCAGCCGCAACAAAACAGACCTGACTGTGACAATAGCCACAAGAAAACAGTCCTGACTGTGACTATTGCCACAATGAAACAGTCCTGACTGTGACTTGCCACAACGAAGCAGTCCTGACTGTGACTATTGCCACAATGAAACAGTCCTGACTGTGACTATTGCCACAACGAAACAGACCTGACTGTGACTATTGCCACAACAAAACAGACCTGACTGTGACTATTGCCACAACGAAACAGTCCTGACTATGACAATAGCCACAAGAAAACAGTCCTGACTATGACTATTGCCACAAGAAAACAGTACTGACTGTGACAATAGCCATAACAAAACAGTCCTGACTGTGAAAATAACAACTATCATCTCTAAGTCTCTTGTCCTCAGTTCTTCATCCAATGGTGACATAAACACAAATTGTCTCTGTAACAATGGTGACATAAACACACAACATTGTCTTTCAATGACCGTCATTGGGCCTATTGACTATCTGCTGACCTGATAATCTCCAGTTTTATCAATATTTCCCTTGGTTTAAGGCTTGTGAGAACTTTGGCCTCAGGTACCACAGAACCACCATCAGGATTACATTATTTTGAGATGATGTTAGCTGCTGAGACAACTTTATATTATATGGGTTGTCTTTGGGCCACTTGTGGTGTATGAAGTGTTAGTGTTTAGTTTGTCTTCAGTTGAGTAAGAATTGTTGGTGTGTCGGCCACTGTGATTTTGTGTGGGCCATGAACTAACCAGTTTTATTTCAAATAAAACAATCGTCAATTTTCACATTCTAACAGACCTGTCAATGGGTACCTCTGGCAATGCAATTACCCAGGTAGTAAATTTGTCCCCAGATTCCCGTGGCCATGCAATTACCCAGGTAGTAAATTTGTCCCCAGATTCCCGTGGCCATGCAATTACCCAGGTAGTAAATTTGTCCCCAGATTCCCATGGCCATGCAATTACCCAGGTAGTAAAATTTGTCCCCAGATTCCCATGGCCATGCAATTACCCAGGTAGTAAATTTGTCCCAGATTCCCATGGCCATGCAATTACCCAGGTAGTAAATTTGTCCCCAGATTCCCATGGCCATGCAATTACCCAGGTAGTAAATTTGTCCCCAGATACCCATGGCCATGCAATTACCCAGGTAGTAAATTTGTCCCCAGGTACCAATGGCCATGCAATTACCCAGGTAGTAAATTTGTCCCCAGGTATCCGTGGCCATGCAATCTCCAGGTAGCAAAATTGCGTTTGGGTACCCTTGAAAATGTGGCTGGCTTGTCTATACCAACCTGGCCAAATTGAGGCTCCTCTGTGTTTACATTGAGGCTCGCCAACATTTTACTTTTAAATTAAAATTTTACATTTGAAATACATGCTGTGCATTATGTTTAATATCAAAATGCATTAGAAAAAGTATCTGTCAACGGGAAATAAAATACGTTCTCGGTAAACTTCCAGGTATTTTAATAAAGATTTTTTTCTCTGGACATGAACAAAATAATGTAACAGAAAATGATTTTTTTCTCTGGACATGAACAGAAAAATGTAACAGAAAATGATTTTTTTCTATGGACATGAACAAAAAAATGTAACAGAAAATGATTTTTTTCTCTGGACATGAACAAAAAAATGTAACAGAAAATGATTTTTTTCTATGGACATGAACAAAAAAATGTAACAGAAAATGATTTTTTTCTTTGAGTGAATGACAGTAAGGTAACTTATCTTTTTAACTGCACCCCCAACATTGAGACTATCCTTTGTTATTGTTGTTTAACTAACTCAACCCTCTTCTCCTATCCCGACCATACTGAAAAGTGAACTCATATTGTATTGGGTTTATATATATATATATATTTATATTTCAGTGTCCAAACATTTTCACTGTAATAACAAAAATAAATTAAAGTTGGTTTGTTTTAAATGCGTCAGCAAGCTGAATTTCTTTATGAATGACACCTTATAGGCGCTGAGGCCATTACAAACCCTCATCTTTCCCATATTTCTATATGAATGACACCTGACTGGCACTGAGGCCATTACAAACCCTCACCTTTCCTATATTTCTATATGAATGACACCTGACTGGCGCTGAGGCCATTACAAACCCACACCTTTCCTATATTTCTATATGAATGACACCTGACTGGCGCTGAGGCCATTACAAACCCACACCTTTCCTATATTTCTATATGAATGACACCTGACTGGCGCTGTGGCCATTATAAACCCACACCTTTCCCATTCATTTCTGTTTCTTGTGTTTTTTAACACATGTAGACCAAGCAGAAAAACTGATTTTAATAAAATGTACAAAGTTGCTGGTATTCAAATTTAATTTAAATACTTATTACTGCCGCCTAGCAAACAATAACATTAAAGCTGATTGGCCATATGACCTGTCTGAATTTTATGTCATTGTTGTTGACATTTTATTTGAATGTTCAGTTTACAGTAGTTTTAGTTTAGGATTATGATGTAGGCTTGACTGAGGAATTAAAGTTTATAGTGCATTAAAATTCATAATAGTATTTATTGAAAGCAAGCCGTTGGCTACTGTGTAAAATAAGGTGCGCGGATGGCGTCTAGGTTACATTATATAGTGGTTATGACAGCAAGTTGTTGGCTACTGTGTAAAATAAGGTGCGCGGATGGCTTCTAGGTTACATTATATAGTGGTTATGACAGCAAAATTAAACATTGTTTTGGAGAAGTATCCGAGCAGCTTTTTTCAACAATATTGACAGCCCTAATGGCAAAATAATTTCCTTTAAACATCTACTATTTGTTACTGGAAACAGTGGCGTAGCAAGGGTAGGGGAGGAGGGGTCAAAATTTGAAAGTCCCCCACTTGAGGGGGCACCCAAAAATGGTGTCAGAAATTTTTGTTTTCTTTAAATAGTAGGCCCTGTCCCCATGTATGTGGGGCACCCAAAGAGGTTAAGCCCCCCCCCCCCCCCGGGCCCCCAAACCACTACAAATTCCTAACTGCTCCACTGACTGGAAAACTTATCAAATATTGTGAATGGTTTTATGTCTTTTATAAAATTGATTTTTCTGCTACAGAGTACAAATAAATTGTCTGCTGTTGATACACACAAATATATTGTCTGCTGTTGATACACACAAATATATTGTCTGCTGTTGATACACACAAATATATTGTCTGCTGTTGATACACATAAATATATTGTCTGCTGTTGATACACACAAATATATTGTCTGCTGTTGATACACACAAATATATTGTCTGCTGTTGATACACACAAATATATTGTCTGCTGTTGATACACATAAATATATTGTCTGATGTTGATCCACATAAATATATTGTCTGCTGTTGATACACACAAATATATTGTCTGATGTTGATCCACATAAATATATTGTCTGCTGTTGATACACACAAATATATTGTCTGTTGATACACACAAATAAACTTTTGTTATTGAATTTTCAGAGAGGTGCGTTTGTCAGTGAGCCTGCCATACTTGTCAAACGGAAGAACAGAAGCAGCCAAATCTGGTCACTGGAGAAACTGGAGAACAAGGTCATCGACATGCGTGAGATGTACGAGGACCGTAAGGCCAGCGGAGGACCAATGATGGTAGAGGATTCTTTCACAGAAGACCTTGACTCTTCTCTTATAGCTGGGGTGTGTCTCACTTGCATGTTTGTTGTGCTTACATAATAGCTTTAGCAAACTGAGTCAGTGACAGTTAGCTTCAGCAAACTGAGTCATTGACAGTTAGCTTCAGCAAACTGAGTCATTGACAGTTAGCTTCAGAAAACTGAGTCATTGACAGTTAGCTTCAGCAAACTGAGTCAGTGACAGTTTGTTATGTTGATAGCTTCAGCAAACTGAGTCAGTGACAGTTAGCTTCAGAAAACTGAGCCATTGACAGTTAGCTTCAGAAAACTGAGTCATTGACAGTTAGCTTCAGCAAATTGAGTCAGTGACAGTTTGTTATATTGATAGCTTCAGCAACCTGAGTCAGTGACAGTTTGTTATATTGATAGCTTCAGCAAACTGAGTCAGTGACAGTTAGCTTCAGCAAACTGAGTCATTGACAGTTAGCTTCAGCAAACTGAGTCATTGACAGTTAGCTTCAGAAAACTGAGTCAGTGACAGTTAGCTTCAGCAAACTGAATCATTGACAGTTAGCTTCAGCAAACTGAGTCATTGACAGTTAGCTTCAGCAAACTGAGTCATTGACAGTTAGCTTCAGAAAACTGAGTCATTGACAGTTAGCTTCAGCAAACTGAGTCAGTGACAGTTTGTTATGTTGATAGCTTCAGCAAACTGAGTCAGTGACAGTTAGCTTCAGAAAACTGAGTCATTGACAGTTAGCTTCAGAAAACTGAGTCATTGACAGTTAGCTTCAGCAAACTGAGTCAGTGACAGTTTGTTATGTTGATAGCTTCAGCAACCTGAGTCAGTGACAGTTTGTTATATTGATAGCTTCAGCAAACTGAGTCAGTGACAGTTAGCTTCAGCAAATTGAGTCATTGACAGTTAGCTTCAGCAAACTGAGTCATTGACAGTTAGCTTCAGAAAACTGAGTCATTGACAGTTAGCTTCAGCAAACTGAGTCAGTGACAGTTAGCTTCAGCAAACTGAGTCAGTGACAGTTAGCTTCAGCAAACTGAGTCAGTGACAGTTTGTTATGTTGATAGCTTCAGCAAACTGACAGTTTGTCATATTAATAGATTTCCAAACTGAGTCAATTTGAAAAAATATTTATATTACCAAATTTCTCTTTGCAAACTCACTATAAAATTCCCTGAAAATAAATTGAAAAAAGTACATTTATTTAAGGATCAATAAAAAGTTTCCAACTATTTTGATTAACATATAAAATTTGGAGATTATTTTTGAAATTCGTATATGATCATATTTTTTTTTAATTTCGTATACTTTCAGTGTTATTATTATTGCAAATAAAGAAAAATTTAATTGTGCCTCTTCAAGCTAATTAAACAGTAGATTAAGTATTTATCAAACTGAAAAATGTTTGCATGCTAGCAAATTATTTTGTAAGGAAATATTTTTGTTAAAAATATTATTATAAGTAAAATAAGAGTAATTTGTCTGTCAACCACTAATCAAAGTCAAAAAGTCAATAACTGATCTTGTCATTTGTTGTAATAAGAGATCAATAATTCAACTTTATTACGAGCCAACAATTTAGTACACTATGTTAATTAATGGGGGACATGCAAGGTAAAGTTTTTATTTGATTGTGTAAAGCTTATTTGTTTAGACTGCTGTTGTAGATGTTTCGTTATTATTTGTTTTTAGTTTTTCTTCCACTAGGAAACACATGGCTATCCCTTCCTGACAGATTTAATCCTAAAATTGAAACGTTTTTAAAGAAAATAATATGTATTGGATTCAATCAATAGGAAGTTATTGATACACTGATAAAATATGAAGCATAACTGTGTCCCAGGGTGTACCAGCATAATAAAATATATAGCACTACTGTGTCCCAGGGTGTACCAGCATAATAAAATATATAGCACTACTGTGTCCCAGGGTGTACCAGCATAATAAAATATATAGCACTACTGTGTCCCAGGGTGTACCAGCATAGTAAAATATGTAGCTCTACTGTGTCCCAGGGTATACCAACATAATAAAATATTTAGCACTATTGTGTCCCAAGGTATACCAACATAATAAAGTATGTAGCACAATTGTGTCCCAGGGTATACCAACATAATAAAGTATGTAGCACAATTGTGTCCCAGGGTATACCAACATGTTCTGACTCACATTTTCAGATTTATTTGTTTAATTATCAACTTAACATTTAAACTACACCTCAATTTTAAACTAGACTGATAATGATGGCAATCTATGTCTCCCGTACTCAATAACTAGCCCAATAATAATAGAAATATGTCTCCTAGTACTCAATAACTAGCCCAATAGTAATAGAAATATGTCTCCCGTACTCAATAACTAGCCCAATAATAATAGAAATATGTCTCCTAGTACTCAATAACTAGTCCAATAGTAATAGAAATATGTCTCCTAGTACTCAATAAATAGCCAAATAATAATAGAAATATGTCTCCTAGTACTCAATAACTAGCCCAATAGTAATAGAAATCTATGTTTCCCAATGTGTTCTACAAACTATATACCAAATATTTTTATTTACGCTGGATTTTTAATGTTCTTTTTTCTGGATATAAATGTCTATGACCTTGTCACAATGACAGCTACTGTGTGTTTAGCATGTCAAAAGAAACATGAGACACTTTGTGTTCACCGTGTTACATGAGACACTCTTTTCACTGTGTTACATGAGACACTCAGTGTTCACCGTGTTACATGAGACACTCTGTGTTCACCATGTTACATGAGACACTCTTTTCACTGTGTTACATGAGACACTCTGTGTTCACCGTGTTACACGAGACACGCTGTGTTCACCGTGTTACACGAGACACGCTGTGTTCACCGTGTTACACGAGACACTCTGTGTTCACCATGTCACACGAGACACTCTGTGTTCACCGTGTTACACGAGACACTCTGTGTTCACTATGTTACATGAGACACTCTGTGTTCACCGTGTTACACGAGACACTCTGTGTTCACCATGTCACATGATACACTCTGTGTTCACCGTGTTACACGAGACACTCTGTGTTCACCATGTCACATGATACACTCTGTGTTCACCGTGTCACATGATACACTCTGTGTTCACCGTGTTACACGAGACACTCTGTGTTCACTATGTTACACGAGACACTCTGTGTTCACCGTGTTACACGAGACACTGTGTTCACCGTGTTACACGAGACACTCTGTGTTCACCGTGTTACACGAGACACTCTGTGTTCACCGTGTTACACGAGACACTCTGTGTTCACCGTATTACATATTGGCTTCAGTGTTTTGGGCTTCAGCTTGGTGTTTTTTGTTGTTACTTGTGACAGCTTATAATATTTTGAAAACATTGAACACTTTATTAACTTAAACCAATCGTCAAGTGGAGAACATTAAAATAATGTTTCTTCAACTAAAAAATTTTTTAAAAATCAAATTCAATTCTTAAAAATAGTGATAAATTCTGTGGTGCAATTTAACCTTATGGACGTACTTTGTATTAAAGTCTAACATACATTTATTCAATATTTTATCTCTACCTATTTGTCCAAGCATATTTGAATGAAATGACAAAAATGACTTTAAACATAAATCAGTTAGTTTTGCTTGTTTGTGTATATTAAGATGCTATAAGTTAAGAGTATAAGAACTATGATGTCATTGTGTTGACTTGTTGCCTCCATTTGCAGGACCTTGGACCCCCCATGGTGGGAGATCCCTTTTACGAATCCCAAGAGAACCACAACCTGATTGGCGTGGCCAACATTTTCTTAGAGTGTTTGTTCCATGACGTCAAGTTGGACTACCACGTCCCTATCATTAGTCAACAAGGGGAGGTAAGTCAACCTAACCAATCTCTTAGAGAGTTTGTTCCATGACGTCAAGTTAGACTACCACGTCCCTATCATTAGTCAACAAGGGGAGGTAAGTCAACCTAACCATTCTCTTATAGTTGTTCCATGACGTCAAGTTAGACTACCACGACCCTATCATTAGTCAACAAGGGGAGGTTAGTCAACCTAACCATTTCTTAGAGTTTGTTCCATGACGTCAAGTTAGACTACCAGGTCCCTAAAATTAGTCAACAAGGGGAGGTAAGTCAACAAACCATTCATATGGCTCCAACATTAGAAAAATGTAAAGGTGGGGGAAGATGAACTCTGGATTATTTGTCTTTTCAGGCAAGTCATGTAATGAGATTATTTTGAATACAGGGCTTTTCCTTCCTTACGTCTCCCTGGCTTTAAACATGATGTTAAGTTATGTAACTATTTATATTAAAACACACTCTTCCCAACTGATGGATGGATGATCACATAAATACACTTTAACTGAAATGTTTGGTTCTAACTATTACTTTAACTGGGATTCTTATGAATGAATGAATATATTATTATCATCATTATTATTATTATAACATTACAGGTTGATAAATGTTTATGGTTCTCTTACAGGTGGCTGGTAAACTTCATATAGAAATTTCCAAACTTGGGGGAGCGGTCTTGGATCGTTATGTGGACATGACGGCCGAAAATGATGAGGAGAGCACAGTGCCCATGGGAGCACCATTACTGATAAGAGTGAGTTGTCTGCACTTACCACCATCTGGACAGGAACTTAAACTTTTCCCCTTTACTGGTTCCCTTGGCATTTTTTGGGTAGCAGCAGCTTCACTACAAATGGTAGCACCAGGTTCACTACAAATGGTAGCACCAGGTTCACTACAAATGTTAGCACCAGGTTCACTACAAATGGTAGCACCAGGTTCACTATAAATGGTAGCACCAGGTTCATTACAAATGGTAGCACCAGGTTCACTACAAATGGTAGCACCAGGTTCATTACAAATGGTAGCACCAGGTTCACCACAAATGGTAGCGCCAGGTTCACTACAAATGGTAGCATCAGGATCACTACAAATGGTAGCACCAGGTTCACTTTAAATGGTAGCACCAGGTTCACTATAAATGGTAGCACCATGTTAACTACAAATGGTAGCACCAGGCTCACTACAATGGTTGCACCAGGTTCACTACAAATGGTAGCACCAGGTTTACTACAAATTGTAGCACCAGGTTCACCACAAATGGTAGCACCAGTTTCACTACGAATGGTAGCACCAGGTTCACTACAAATGTTAGCACCAGGTTCACTACAAATGGTAGCACCAGGTTCACTACAAATGGTAGCACCAGGTTCACTACAAATGGTAGCACCAGGTTCACTACAATGGTAGCACCAGGTTCACTACAATGGTAGCACCAGGTTCACTACAAATGGTAGCACCATGTTCACTACAAATGGTAGCAGCAGGTTCACTACAAATGGTAGCACCAGGTTCACTACAAATGGTAGCACCAGGTTCTCTACAATGGTAGCACCAGGTTCACTACAAATGGTAGCACCAGGTTCACTACAATGGTAGCACCAGGTTCACTACAATGGTAGCACCAGATTCACAACAAATGGTAGCACCAGGTTCACTACAATGGTAGCACCAGGTTCACTACAAATGGTAGCACCAGTTTCACTACAAATGGTAGCACCAGGTTCAAAACTAATGGTAGCACCAGGTTCACTACAATGGTAGCACCAGGTTCACTACAATGGTAGCACCAGATTCACTATAAATGGTAGCAGCATGTTCACTATAAATGGTAGCACCAGGTTCACTATAAATGGTAGCACCAGGTTCACTACAAATGGTAGCACCAGGTTCATTACAAATGGTAGCAGCATGTTCACTACAAATGGTAGTAGCAGGTTCACTACAAATGGTTGCACCAGGTTCACTACAAATGGAAGAAGCATGTTCACTACAAATGGTAGCAGTAGGTTCTCTTCACTACAAATGGTAGCAGCAGGTTCACTATAAATGGTAGCAGCATGTTCTCTACAAATGGTAGCAGCAGGTTCTCTACAATATCATGAAATTTTGTAGCACAAGTTCTCTTGACAATAAAAGTGATTATATTTCCTTTTCCAATTTATACAAATGTAATGTGATTTTATAGAACAATACATAACAATAATTTTGTTTTACCTCAGGTGTGTATCAAAGAAGCCCGCGGCCTGCCCCTGGCCCTATCTAATTTCGTCTTCTGCCAGTACTCGTTCTGGGGTGAGCTGGAGCCGTGTGTTGTCCCCCCTTACATCAACCCTGACACTGTGAGCAGGAAAGATGACCACACGGTCAACTTTGTCTTCAACCACGAGAAGGTCAGTGATACCATCCTGTATACTGCCACTAGCATTTACTAGCTTGACCATCAGAACACAACAGAATATTTCAGTTACTCTTTTAATTTGGGGGTCATTTAAGAAACAAAAGAAAAAATCATGTTAAGCCTGGTCCCTATTGGAATTCAGGACGTGTTAGCGCATTTTCGTATTATGTTAGATATCAGCATTATGTAGTTATCAGTAATTGTGTTAAGATTTTAGACATATTTTTATGAATTTTCTTGTGTAATGAATATACCTGACTTTTTTTTTATTTAAAAGGCATTTCTTTACATTTTAAAAAAAAAAAAATTTCTCTTTAATCTAACTACAAGTCACCACAAATGATGACGTAAAACTCTCTAAACTTTTACACATATTCTAATGACGTCAACTAAAAAAAATAATTCTTTTGCACCCTTTCGCAACACTCTTCAATGCTTGAAAGACTATACGTTCGACTTCCGGCAATGGCGGCCGTTCCCTGCGCTAGTGTTACCTCTCGATTTGAAATATTTTTTGGTAGTTTTAACGGGGTTTTTTAACGTATCGAGTAACTGAGTGTTGATGCACAAATGGCAGGTCAGGACACACAAAAAACTTATATATCTCATGGGTCTAGGACTTATGGATGCTGAGATCAAGGGTGATGACAGACGGACGGACGGACAAAACGGGTACAATAGCGCATTCGACTTCTCTATGCTTTTGGTCTCATATAAATAGTATCAAAAAATTCTCTACAAATCATTTAATTATTTCCTACACATCTAGCTTTTCAGAGTCCCCATAACAGAAGAGTTCATGGAGCATTGCGCTGACGGAGCTCTGTCTATTGAAGTTTGGGGACATAGGAGTCAGGGCTTCGGCAAGGATCTGGTCATGAGTGATGCCGCACAGGCAAAGTCTCGATCTGTGGCTGACAGGTTGGTGCCCTTGTCAGGTTAAATAAACATGTCATATGACATCGGACTGTGACAGGTTGGTGCCCTTGTCAGGTTAAATAAATACGTCATATGACATCGGACAGTGACAGGTTGGTGCCCTTGTCAGGTTAAATAAACATGTCATATGACATCGGACTGTGACAGGTTGGTGCCCTTGTTAGGTTAAATATACATGTCATCGGACTGTATGTTACAGGTGGAATGAAGTGATGCGAAAGATTGAGTTCTGGTCAGAGATACACGAGTTAAACGACCAGGGAGACTACATGGCTGTGGAGGTGACCCCTAAACCTGACGTACCTTGTGCTGGTGTCATGCAGCTCAGACAGGTAAACAAGATGTCAACTCTTTTTTTCACTTGAGTTTTGTGGTGGGATTTACTTATTTGGACTCGACAAGGTGGGATTTACTTGGGCCCGACAAAGTGGGATTTATTTACTTACACCTGGCAAAGTGGGATTTATTTACTTGTACCCTGTAAGGTGGGATTTTCTTACATTGACCATAGCAGGTGGGATTTACTTACTTGTATCCTGTAGGGTGGGATTTACTTAATTGGACCTTGCAAAGTGGGATTTACTTAATTGGACCTTGCAAAGTGGGATTTACTTAATTGGACCTTGCAAAGTGGGATTTACTTACATGGACCCTGGCAGGTGGGATTTACTTACATTCATCCTGGCAATCAAATGCTTGTTGTTTAAACAAAAATTAAGATTGCTCTTCTTTAAATCCAGGGCCACTCGCGAAGGGTGCTGGTTCGTGTCCGTCCTGTGGCCAACTCTGGCACACTGCCACTCATCTGTGAATCCATCACCTCCCTTGCCATTGGTTGTGTCTGCGTTAGGTCCCGCCTACAAAAGGGGCTGGACTCTTACCAGGAGGAGGATCTCACGGTGCTGAGAGATCATTGGTCCAAGGCTCTAGCCAGACGCAAGAAGTACCTGGATGAGCAGATACAGAAACTCATCAACAAACAAGGTGAAGGCCACAATCAGTCAGATAGAAACCAGATCAGCCTATGACAGGGGTCTGAGAGAGCCATGAATACCACATCTTTTTAGAGCCATACATAAATTTTAAAACTAAAGATTCAAGTAAATGTGAGCATTTTGTGTAATATCAACACCAAAAGTACAAAGTCTCAGAATTCTTTTTAATGATGTAATTATGCTTTTTTAATAAGCAATTAATATGTAGATCAAAAGAGTCTAAATAATCTTTTTTTTTTTATAAAAAAACTTTTGTCTGAGAGCAAGATGCAGCCATCAATAGAGCCACCCACATCTGGCTCCTGAGCCCTGGTCAAGTCATTTAGATGTTAAAAGTATCCGTTTAATCAGCCACATCTTTACACTTCTTTTTTAGTCTCAAAATTTTGTCCATTTAAGAAGTTTTTATGTATTCTCTTGGACTAAAATTTAACAGTAATTGAAACTCAGGAACCTGCAAAGGTTTACTGTGATCAAATGTTGACTTTGATACAAATGTTGACTTTGACTTTGATACAAATGTTGACTTTGATACAAATGTTGACTTTGATACAAATGTTGACTTTGATACAAATGTTGACTTTGATACAAATATTGACTTTGATACAAATGTTGACTTTGATACAAATGTTGACTTTGACTCAGGTTTTGTGATCAGCTTTGTAATCACCAAGTTTTTTATCTTTAGACAAGTCAGAGGCAGACTCGGAAAGGGAGAGAGCTCTCATCGAACAGTGGGTTTGTCTGACAGAAGAGCGGAATGCTGTCTTAGTTCCCTCCCCTGGCAGTAATATACCAGGTGCTCCCGCCGACTGGTGAGTCCAAACTGTTGAACAAAATAATGTTGTGTTGTAACACAAGAATTAAATGTGGGATCTAAATAATATTGCGTTGTAACTAGGGCTGGTACTGGTTCAAAACATTTTTTTTTTAAATAATCGGGAAAAATCTTTTACTTAATTAGTTTTCATTAACTCTTAATGTGCCATAAGGTTTTCGGAAAACTTCTGCCTCAGTGCTGTAAGAATTTACCAAATAGCGATAAACCGGTTATGAAATTAAGAAAATTGCGTAAAATCCATTTATATTATTATTCTCATACTGACATCATCTTTTAGGATCAGAATGGTTATTTTATGTATCCAAAAGACCGTATTGAGTTTAAAACTATTTTTACCTGTAGTTTAGTACTATGTTTTTAGTAATAATGTATACCGAAATCGCATCTAAAAAAATCCCCGTAAAAACTACCAAAAAACTTTGCGAATTGAGAGACAACACTGGCGAGGGAAACAGCCGCCATTGCTGGAAGTCGAAAACATCGTTTTTCACATACTGAAGAATTTTGATTGTCTTTAATTTCATTTGTAAAGAGAGTTCTATCGAGGCATGCTTTATCCCGCTTTGACACATTAGGAGTTAATTATATTTTTATAACACATATAGATCCCGTTGAGTCTGAATCTAAATTTGAAGGAAATCAATTAAGTTGAGGTAACTCCATGGGTCCCAAATTTTGTGAAGCAATACAGCAAATTAGCTCTTTTGTGCAATAAATAAGAAAGAAAAACCTTTTTGTTTACGTATGCACTTGGAAAAAAATAAAAATGATATGAGGGAAAAGTATGTAGTGAACAAAAATATAAATCTATTAATAAATATTTTAAAAAAATATTAGAAATATTTTATTAAATTTTAATCCAAATTGATTTTAATCCACACAAAAAATTAAAAATTAATTTATTAACTAAATAGATCATTTTTGTAGTCCTAGTAGTAACATAGGGGTTAAACTAAAGAGTATTGAGTTGTAACACGAGGGTTAAACTAAAGAGTATTGAGTTGTAACACGAGGGTTAAACTAAAGAGTATTGAGTTGTAACACAAGGGTTAAACTAAAGAGTATTGAGTTGTAACACAAGGGTTAAACTAAAGAGTATTGTGTTGTAACATGAGGGTTAAACTAAAGAGTATTGAGTTGTAACACAAGGGTTAAAGGTGTGATCTAAATAATCTTGTGATGTAACACAAGGATAGCACTTGTTATCTAAATGTGTATTTTGTCCTTGCAGGGTCCAACCCCCTAATCTTGTGTTGTAACACAAGGGTTAAACTAAAGAGTATTGTGCTGTAACTAGAGGGTTAAACTAAAGAGTATTGTGCTGTAACACGAGGGTTAAACTAAAGAGTATTGTGCTGTAACACGAGGGTTAAACTAAAGAGTATTGTGCTGTAACTAGAGGGTTAAAGGTGTGATCTAAATAATCTTGTGTTGTAACACAATGACAGCACTTTTTATCTAAATGTCTATGTCTTCCATGCAGGGTCCCACCCCCTAATCTTGAAGAGCACACCCCAGTTCTATTCCTGGATCTCAATGGTAAATAAAATCTTTGTGTTTATTTATAAACCTAACTAATGCATAAAGCAAATGCTTATTACTTACTTTGTACTGAAATATTTTGACTAACAACAGTTATACATTCACTTGAGGTGACTCTTACCAAGTTAAAATGACTTGATTTGACTCTTACCACACATAAAATGACTTGATTTGACTCTTACCAAAGTTAAAATGACTTGAGGTGACTCTTACCAAAGATAAAATGACTTGAAGTGACTCTTACCAAAGATAAAATGACTTGAAGTGACTCTTACCAAATATATAATGACTTGAGGTGACTCTTACCAAAGATAAAATGACTTGAAGTGACTCTTACCAAAGATAAAATGACTTGATTTGACTCTTACCAAAGTTAAAATGACTTGAGGTGACTCTTACCAAAGATAAAATGACTTGAAGTGACTTTCACCAAAGATAAAATGACTTGAGGTGACTCTTACCAGAGATAAAATGATTCGATATCCCCAGCTGATGACATGAGTGCCCCTAATGCCAAGGAAGGTCTCCAGGCAGTGGGCATTAACTCTATTCTACCAAAAGAACACAGCACTGATTACGTGCCCTTGCCTATCATCAAAAGTTACACCGAGAAAGATACAGTAAGTAAACTTTTAATAGTACAGTTTTTTTTAAGTGATACAGAGGACACTGATAGCACCAATGTCATGGCCAATCGGATTATGTACTGATAGCACCTTGGCCAATTGGATTATGTACTGATAGCACCTTGGCCAATTGGATTATGTACTGATAGCACCTTGGCCAATTGGATTATGTTTGATAGCACCAATATCTTGGCTAATTTGATTAGGTACTGATAGCACCTTTTTCTTGGGCATTTTGATTAGGTGCTGATAGCATTAATTTCTTGGCCAATCTTTTGCATAACTCCTTGTACAGGTTTTAAATATTTTTTTTAATAATTGCAAGTTTTGCATTAACTAATTTTTTAAATTTATTGACAACCAATGTTGAACAAATTTTCTTTCAATTCATATTTATAAATTTATCAACAAAACATAAATATTTTATGAAATCAATATGTAATAACTTTAAGTGTTTGATCTTTGACCTGATCTCCTCTCCTGTCAGGTTTGTGCATTTGCTTCCTGGGACTCATCTCTCCATGACTGTGTCCATCTGAACCGCATCACACCGGCCAATGAGAGGATCTACATGATCCTCAAGGCAGTGGTCAGGCTCAGCCACCCTGCTGCCATAGAGCTGGTGCTACGCAAGAGGATCTGCATCAACATCTACAAGAAACAAGGCCTCTCATCATTCACAAACATGCTGAAAAACAGGATTGTTGGAACAGTACGTGATAGTTAGTTCATTAATAGAGCCAATGTTGACACAGTATGTGATAGAACCAATGTTGACACAGTATATGATAGTTAGTTTACTAATAGAACCAATGTTGACACAGTA
>MUZC01000132.1:544891-571749 GCA_002072015.1 Radix auricularia
GGGGGGGGGGGGGTACTCATTATAAATCTTATTGATATTTAAAAGAGATATTTCATGTATAAAGGTTATAAATTTGACTCATTTTCATAGTTCCAAGAGCTTTAGTGTTACAGTTATTGGTTTCTTTTATGCCATTATATTCTAAAGGAGTTTGAACTAATTCATTGATTCCTACTCAGACATTTTTTAATATACGCTTAAGGAGCATATTTTAGCCATTTTCCTTGTTGCTTTTGGTATTGCTGTTGTCTTCAGTGCTATTATTTCTATTTTGTCATAAGTTTAAAAAATTATGTGCCTATTATTTTCATTCTCTTTTCTGAACTCATTTTTAAGTTTTTCAACTCACTAAATTAAAAAACCTGCCACTTTTAAATATGACTGTTTGGGGTGATCTTTCTTACTCTCTAACCATCTTATAATAAATTAATTTCTGGTTTTTTCCTCTGTAACCATCTTTTTAAAAAATAATTTCTAGTTTCTTATTCTCTAACCATCTTTAAAACAAATTAATTTCTAGTTTCTTCATGCCACCACTACTCCCTCAAACTGAGATTTCTTAAAATTTTATCAGAACAATATCTTTCTCTCTGACCTAGGCCCTCACTAATGTCATTATTAATAATATTGGTTTTTAAAGTCCAATTTAAATTTTGTAATTTATTTTTTAACCTGTATTGCTTATTTGGTTTCATTTTAAAGGATTTATCAGGAATGTATGGCAACATGGTAGGTCGCTTTTTCATATATTTATTTCTTCTATCAGCAAACAGCTCACAAAGACATGGGAATGTTTAACGCCAATAACATCTACTCCTCCCTCTATTCATTACTGTCTCTCTCTTGGCTCTCTTTCTCTCTTTCTTGGCTCTCTTTCTCTCTCTTGGCTCTCTTTCTCTCTCTCCTGGCTCTCTTGGCTCTCTCTCTCTCTTTCTCTCTCTTTCCTGGCTCTCTCTCTCTCTTGGGTCTCTTTCTCTCTCTCTTGGCTCTCTTTTTCTCTCTCTCTTGGCTCTCTTTTTCTCTCTCTTGGCTCTCTTTTTCTCTCTCTCTTTGCTCTCTTTCTTTCTCTCCTGGCTCTCTTTCTCTCTCTTTCCTGGCTCTCTTTCTCTCTCTCTTGGCTCTCTTTCTCTCTCTTTCCTGGCTCTCTTTCTCTCTCTCTGGCTCTCTTTCCTGGCTCTCTTTCTCTCTCTCTCTTGGCTCTCTTGGCTCTCATTCTCTCTTTCCTGTCTCTCTTTCTCTCTCTCTCTTGGGTCTCTTTCTCTCTCTCTTGGCTCTCTTTTTCTCTCTCTCTTGGCTCTCTTTCTCTCTCTCTCCTGACTCTCTTTCTCTCTTGGCTCTCTTTCTCTCTCTCCTGGCTCTCTTTCTCTCTCTCCTGGCTTTCTTGATCTCTCCTGGCTCTCTTTCTCTCTCTCCTGGCTCTCTCTCTCTCCTGGCTCTCTCTCTCTCTTGGCTCTCTTTATCTCTCCTGGCTCTCATTCTCTCTCTCTTGGCTCTCTTTCTCTCTCTCCTGGCTCTCTCTCTTGGCTCTCTTTCTCTCTCTCTTGGCTCTCTTTCTCTCTCTTGGCTCTCTTTCTCTCTCTCTTGGCTCTCTTTCTCTCTCTTGGCTCTCTTTCTCTCTCTCTTGGCTCTCTTTCTCTCTCTTGGCTCTCTTTCTCTCTCTCTTGGCTCTCTTTCTCTCTCTCTTGGCTCTCTTTCTCTCTCTCTCTTGGATCTCTTTCTCTCTCTTGGCTCTCTCTCTCTCTCTTGGCTCTCTTTCTCTCTCTCTTGGCTCTCTTTATCTCTCCTGGCTCTCTTTCTCTCTCTCTTGTCTCTCTTTCTCTCTCTCCTGGCTCTCTTTCTCTCTCTCTTGGCTCTCTTTATCTCTCCTGTTCTCGCTCTCTTGGCTCTCTTTATCTCTCCTGGCTCTCTTTCTCTCTCTCCTGGCTTTCTTTATCTCTCCTGGCTCTCTTTCTCTCTCTCCTGGCTCTCTCTCTCTCTTGGCTCTCTTTATCTCTCCTGGCTCTCTTTCTCTCTCTCTTGGCTCTCTTTCTCTCTTGGCTGTCTTTCTCTCTCTCTTGGCTCTCTTTCTCTCACTCTCTATCCAAAACTTTTATTTTGTCTGCACTGATCAAGCAGGTGAATGTTGCCCCCACCTTTCTTCAATACTTTAAGAACCTCTGGCACTCAGTGATAATTTTGTTCACTGACTTTCAATTTAAACTTGCCAATGTCATACATGACATATATATACGTAAACTTATTTATTTCTTGACCAACTTTTATTTCTTGTCTGACCTCAGTTCTGTACTTTTTCGCTTGCTTTTTTAAATTGATTTCTTGCTTTATAATTTTTTGTGTTTATTTTTCCACACTGATTTTCACCACTCTTTGCATTAAGAAACAGCCTCTTTATTACTATTACTTGGTTCTTTATTAACAGCCTCTTTATTACTATTACTTGGTTCTTTATTCTGAGTCTTTGTTGTTTTTTTTTCCTAAGATGGAATAAGTTTTGGGCCTTTGTTTTTACAAAATATTCTAATTTGATATTGTGCAAATAATCCATAAGATTTTTTTGCTTTTCTGTGCAAGATTAATGTTGTAAAATGACAGATGGGGGTATTTGGGTACAGATGGGGGTATGAGGGTAGGACCAGCAAAGAGTTGACAAAACTTTGTAAAAGTTTGTTGTATAGAGGTAAAGTTTAGTTGTATTGAGGTAAAGTTTTGTTGTATAGAGGTAATACCCAAGTCCTGCTGTCGCTTTTGCCTGTGCCAAGCTTTGATCCTCGGCTCCAGAGAACTTGATTTCTTTAATTCAGATGAAGTTAGATGCAGTTGATATTTAGTTTTATGTCATTAATTTAATATACTTATGTTGTGATAATGTTCTTGAGTGTAGACATTTAGAATCACAGATGATTGAGAACATCACTTGTAATTAACATTTGGTGTTGTAATATTGTGTTAACTCAAGCATATTCTGTGTCTATTTGTATGTACACAGGATGGGAAAAGTTAAACCTGCTTAGATGTACCAGGAGTTTTATTGGATAAAATTTTAAAATTATCTTAAAAGTCTTTTGCCTGTAAATAATATTCAACTAAAAATTTTAATATTTTAAGATGGTCTAAAAGTTAATTCTAAATTTGTTAAGATTGACTAAAAGTTAGATCTAAATTTGTGAAGATTGACTAAAAATTAGATCTAAATTTGTTAAGATTGACTAAAAGTTAGATCTAAATTTGTTAAGATTGACTAAAAGTTAGATCCTAATTGAGATAAAGCTACCATGGTAATCTTTGCAGGCTTTTATTTTAAGAAAATGTATAGAAATATTTTTAACTAATCATTTATTTGTTTCATATAATATGTTAATGCAAAATTAGATTGACTTTAGAAGAAAGAATATAAACTTAGACTTATGTTCTACATCAACACAGAGAAACCAATGTATTATCACAATGTTATACATTAACACAGAGAAACCAATTTATTGTGATGAATGTTATACATTAACACAGAGAAACCAATGTATTATCACAATGTTATACATTAGCACAGAGAAACCAATTTATTGTGATGAATGTTATACATTAACACAGAGAAACTAATGTATTATCACAATGTCATATTGTGCACCATTAAATAATTTTTTAAAAACTTATTATTCCATCATTTCTAAGCATTTGTTTTTCACTCTGATATATTGATCACTTTAATGTCAATGTTCACATTACTCAATGCATTCTTAATGACCACATTTTTTAAATGTTACTCAGTTATTAGTAACATTATATGTCTTGTCCTCTTATGGCAACTTTGATTTTTGTTCTGTGACTAGAAAGTGTGGGCTAAATTGATTTTGTCACTGTCTCCACACACACCTCCCCTTAACACTTGTTTGTTTCTCTGCTTACAACTTAGCTTCAATAGTTGATTCCATCTCCTGAATGTTTGTTCACACATCAAATACTCAGCTTTACATTTTTATGTCAAGCACCGCTTTATAAATATCTAAATATTTTATATATAAACTTTTCTTTTTTTTTTTTTTGAGTTTATTTTGTAATGCTGCAGCTAGTCTAAGGTAAAATGTGAAGAATGGGAAGCTAAAAATTTGAAATTGAGAGTTATTTTATTTTATGGCTATATCAATATCTAACGCTTTTATATCATCTTTTATCTTAGCAAGAAAAGTTATTTCCATACAATAAAATTCTTACAACACAAAATGTGAGTCAATCCTGTGTAATAGATAAGCGTAGGGCGCAATAATCTTCTGTAGGAGCGTCTGTGACAGATAAGATATTAATTTCCGGAAATGTGTATGAAAGGGACATTTTTAAAAAAATATTTATCCCAAATTCTGGCTTTAAAATTGTTTGGCCAGAAATTTAAAGAAAAAAAAAATCTATAAAAAATGAACTCTTTGCTTACATGGGTAATATTTTTAATAGCGCTCAAGTTTTTGTGCTTACAGCTGAACCCTCTTTGTCTGACAACCCGGGTTGGCTGAGTTGGCCCTCACTGTTACTCTAACTCAGTTGCCAATAAATGTTTGTCTTCCTTGGCTGTTACTCTAACTCAGTCAGTTGCCAATAAATGTTTGTCTTCTACTGGCATCATGATCAAGACTTTCATACTTGTCAACTTTCCTACACATGTGACACACTGTCAATTTAAATAGTTACAAATTTTACATTTTTTTCAAATTTGCTTTCAAAATTGTGCAAAAATTTACCTTTTTTTAAAAAAAAAAATACTTTTAAATTTTGTGCCCAAAAATATTTATATTTTTTCATTATTTTTATTTCCTTGCCTTTTGTCAGCTAGTTAAGCAGTCAAGAGAGAAATCTAGTTCAGATTTATTTTGTAAATATTATTCTACAAATTTACTTGTTTTTAATTGGGCAACCTAACATTTCAAAGCTCTAAGTATAGCATTCAAGTCTTTTTGTAGCTTTACTGATGAAGAGTTATTTTTTCTGTGACACCACTGTAGGAATGTTACAATTTCATCTTCAGCTTGATTTTGTTACTCTCCGACTGTTTGATGACTATGATTTGTTTTTAACCAACTTCTCTTTGCTTCTGTTTGCCTCCCTTTCAGCGCGGCCAAACTTTCTGAACCTCCCCTTGTCGCGCTCAGGTAGTGCAACCTTCCGCTGCGCAACCTCATTTTTCTCGCGCTCTGTTGTGCACTACGGTAGTGTAAAATCTTGTTTGATCATTAAAATTGTATGGCCGTAATATTTTCTTCCATTTCTAGACTAGTGTCTTCATTTATTTTGTTTTCATTCCTGTAGTTTCATACCTATTTAGTGCTATTTTTAGAATTAAAAGTTGTTTTTATTTTGTTTGTTTTTCCCAGTTTCCTTGAAAAAGCCTTTAAATGCCTGTAGCTGTTGTACTCGTGTTTTCTCAAACAGATGTTTAAAGTCTAGATATAGTTTATTCACTTTTCAATCTTGATTGTATGACTTCAAGGAATTTTTAAAATTTCTTCTTTTCACAGTTTACATGCTTTATTATCATATTTTAAAAATAAAATGGGTAATTTTATTTTAAGGATCTAAACAAACATATTTAATAAAATATAATTTTATAACAGACCACGTATTCAGATTATGATAATTTAAAAAACTAAAGAGGAACTGTAAATGTATTTGTCCAGCTTTTAAGTAGTAAGTGTGTCTCAAATTTCGACAGAGTGGAAACTAAAAATTTTCCACCGAGTTTAGGGTTAAATGCTTGACAGAAATTAACATTCCTACTTTTTTACTTTCATTTTGTTCTATTTCTCTGGATGCACCACTGGGCTTCCATTAGGCATGACTCTTTGTTTAAAGGCATGAAATGATTTTCTCAGCTGTTACCTCCTAGCACATGGCTCACTCACTTACTGGATGTGCCTCTGTTGTAGTCAGTTCCTAAACCAAACACTCAAATATCTAGCATTCAATTATTGAAAGTCAAAACTGTAATATTTGATTTCTTTCATTTGTTCCGGAAGACTTTTTGCTGTTATCTTAAAAATAATGTTTTTTTTTCTTTTTGTTGGTGTTCTTTTAACAACTAGGTTAACAATTGTTGTCCCTTTGTGTGATCTTTATTAACAGGATGGAGAAATCTTCATACACACCATCATAACTTATTAAAGATACTTTATAACCCATAGTTAAATATTAAATAGAAATCATGAATATCCAGTTGTATAGGCCTATTTCAGTCAGAAGAAGAATGGATGGTTCATTAATCAACCAATTTAAATATGATCAGACTTAGATGCAAATAAAGTTAAATAGTGGATTCTGAAATTATTTTTAACCTAATAGTAACAAATGATACTGGTCCAGTGTTATAAATTAGTTCCTTTATAAGGTTAAGAATAATACTTATTGTTAATGTAAGTGTTGAAAACAAATCTACTCGTAAAATGAAAGAAAAACTTTATAAAAGTAATGGCATTATTTATTAGCAGTTATGTAAGTTATAGTGTCAGATCAGTGAGTAAAATAAAAAAAATACACCTGCAATATCTGGTTATACCACTGCATCTGTCAGTTAATAATTGGGCCTATTATTAGTTATGGGGGCCATTGAAATAATTCACAGCATCTGTCAGGTAATAATTGGGCCTATTATTAGTTATGGGGGCCATTGAAATAACTCACAGCATCTGTCAGGTAATAATTGGGCTATTATTAGTTATGGGGGCCATTGAAATAACTCACTGTATCTGTCAGTTAATAATTGGGCTATTATTAATTATGGGTCCTTCAAATAACCCACTGCATCTTTCAGTTAATAATTGGGCCTATTATTAGTTATGGGGGCCATTGAAATAGATCACAATGTTGGCATGTTTTTCAATATTTTTTAGCTGTCTTTATATTGTAATTTAAACCAGGTTTTTAAGGAAATATGCATTTATTTATGTTAAAGATAATATGCTATTAATTGTTGGTAGATAAACATGCAAATATTGAACACATGTTTATTAAGTTTGTATTCTCAATTTATTATAATTCACACTTTTCTTTTATTAATTTGATTAACAATTTTGAAAACGTGTAAAATAAGTTTATGATTGCCACACATTTCATGTCAAAGATTTTTTTAAATGTTAGCAATATTTTTATTGAGTTTTAAATCCCAAATGAAATTGTGTTTATCAAATTGTTAAAATTGTGGTTAGCAAATTGTTAAAATTGTGGTTAGTGAATTGTGAAAATTGTGAATGTTTTTTTTCACTAACTAGCCACACCCAAGCTTCTTCTCAGTCCACTATCATCAGCTGGCAAGGCCATGGTCAAGCCAATGAGAACCTTGCTTGAAGAGCAACAGAGTCGACCACTACTGACCAAAGATACAGCTGAGGTAATGTCATGTATTACAATTAGGAACACAACTTTTTCCCTTGTTGTACCTTGTATAAACAATAATGACAATATTAGGTTAATATAAACAGTAATGACAATATTAGGTTAATATAAATAATAATGACAATATTAGGTTAATGTAAACAATGACAATATTAGGTTAATGTAAACAGTAATGACAATATTAGGTTAATATAAATAATAATGACAATATTAGGTTAATATAAACAGTAATGACAATATTAGGTTAATATAAACAGTAATGACAATATTAGGTTAATATAAACAGTAATGACAATATTAGGTTAATGTAAACAGTAATGACAATATTAGGTTAATATAAACAGTAATGACAATATGATTGGCCACCATTTTTTAAACAATATTGGGAACAATCATGAAACAAGTATTAAATACAATATTATATGTATTAACTAGGGCTGCGGAAATTATCTATTAATTTCTCGATTAATCTGTAAAAAAAAATTATCGATTAAAAAAATTATATCAGTTAAAATAATTTTAATCGATAAAATAATGACTACATTTAAGGAAAAAGTGTTGCACAATTTTTACGAAATATTAATACATAATTAATTATTAATAATTAACAATAGTTTGCTTTATTTACATACAAACTTCTCCATTGAAAAAAAAAAGATTTTTAAAGTGTTAAATTTAAAATAAGCTGTTTTTATAAAGAAAATGATATATAAAATTAAACACTGTTTTTACTTAATTAATGACAAAATTTGAATTCATTGACATTATGATGAACTATTTATATTTAAATAAAAAATGTCAATTGCCTGTTTTTGCTACTTCCCTTGAAATTTACAGTTTGATGACGTTATACATCTTATTTTTATCAAAATTATAGATTAATTATTCAGTAATTTTTCAAAAGTTAAAAATTAAATTTAAATTAATCGATAACAGCCCTTGCATTAACCTCTCCTATATTACTATTTGTAGACAAAATGACAACAGTTAAATATTTTTTCACTTTATTTAAAACAACCTCTAAGGAGGGTGATGATGAAGACAGTGTTGCAGTACAAAAAACTGCGGCCCGCAGGAAGTTGGACCAAGATCCTGATTCCCGAAGTTTGGATTCTGACGACTACCAAGACTATGAATCGTACCAGTCCCAGCAGACTGCCAAGGGAGGCAAGCAAACTGCTAACATGACACCTTCCTCCACGGCTGAAAGCATAGCAGAGGCTCATGGGAAAGGTAATTCGTATTTGTATTACTGTATATCAATATATTTTGTAAGGCCTGAAGTTAAAATTATTCATTGTAATTATATATATTGAAATGAATGTTTCTAAAATATATTTTTATAAAAGGGGCCCTCTGAATTTATTTTACTTGCTCAAATCATTAAAGAATTGATTCCACACACTTTTTTCTTGCCACAAACATTTTATTTAAATTTCTTTCCCTCAGAATTAGTTACATCAAGACTTACGTTTCTAAATAAAAGAAGAAGAAAAAACAATATTACACCCCTAAACCTCATTAAAGTATTTGGGTCATGTACTGTACAATAATTGTGTACTGAAACATTCATTTGTACTGTAACACGGTGCTTCTCAAAGTGGTGGTCCGGGGGCTGGTGCCGGTCTGCAAAAGTTATTAAGAAAGGACAGATAAATATAATTATAATCCTCCATGAACTACCAATGATACAAACATTGGAGCATGTCTCATTGTGTTACAATCAGCTATTAAATGAATGAAACAAAAAGGAAATAAGTTACATTTCGCTACCATGTAAGTGCAAGGAAAATAGGGCACCCATCCCTGGTGCAATGGAAAAAATTCCTGCTGGTCAGCCATACTGAAATGTTTGAGAAGCACTGCTGAAACATAGATAGCCACATGTTACCACCTCCACCCCCAAAACCATCAGAGATTTGGGCCCTGGTTTGTTGAATGGTCATCTGTCAGATCTGGGCCCTGGTTTGTTGAATGGTCATCTGTCAGATCTGGGCCCTGGCTTGTTGAATGGTCATCTGTCAGATCGGGGTGCTGGCTTGTTGAATGGTCATCTGTCAGATCTGGGCCCTGGTTTGTTGAATGGTCATCTGTCAGATCTGGGCCCTCGTTTGTTGGTCATCTGTCAGATCTGGGCCCTGGTTTGTTGAATGGTCATCTGTCAGATCTGGGCCCTGGCTTGTTGAATGGTCATCTGTCAGATCTGGGCCCTGGCTTGTTGAATGGTCATCTGTCAGATCTGGGCCCTGGTTTGCCAGATTTGGATTAGATGCTGTTACTTTTGGAAGACATTATTATCTTAGGTAGATGGCACGTATGTAATTTTTCAGTTATAACGTATCATCTGTTATTTCATAAAGTTATTTTACACTTTGTCAACAGACTTACACAAAATGTTGAATTGTTAGACTTACTCACTCCTAGTTCTGAATGTTAACAGACTAATGCATAGTGTTTAATTTTAAGACTTATGTAAACAGACATACACATAATGTTTAATTGTTAGACTTATGTAAACAGACATACACATAATGTTTAATTGTTAGACTTATGTAAACAGACATAAAATGTTTAATTGTTAGACTTATGTCCTAGTACTGAATGTAAACAGACATACAATGCTTAATTGTTTGACAAGGTATGGGTTAGCCTGACCGGACGTAACAAAACAGCGAACGTTTCGGCAAAGAGCCTTTATCAACGAATATACAAGACACAAACAAAACGAAAATAAAAATAAAAAATGAAAAATGAAGGAACTTAGCTGCGGTGGAATCCGAAGTATCCAAAGAAAAAGTGAAACTGAGAGATGACAGAGCCATTTTATATAGGAAAGCAGAGAGGGGGCGGGGCAACCGCCTAGGTGGACAAAGAAAAGACCATGTTCATCCCATGTGGAGCGATTGTACCGTGACTCTCTATTAATCTGGTTCGCACCCGCCTCCCAACATCACCCAAGCATCTGGGTACTATACCATGCGGCCGACCTCGGTGTAAGACATGTCCTTTTGTTGTGCAAGCCGAACAGATGAACTTCCCTAAGGGGCTATTTATGATTAAGGATGGTTTCACCTGCGCTAGCCGCAACGTTGTCTACACCATTGTGTGTAAGCGCTGTCCTTTGAAATACATAGGAGAGACGGGACGATCTTTGTCGTGCCGAATGTCTGAACATATTATGGCGATTACAAAAGATAAACAGTGTCCCGTCTCCCGTCACTTCAATGGACGCGACCATATGGGTGTCAAGGACCTGGCAGTCACTGCTATTGTCTCGTGCACAAACACACCCACGAGAGTCCAGATTGAAAACAGATTAATAGAGAGTCACGGTACAATCGCTCCACATGGGATGAACATGGTCTTTTCTTTGTCCACCTAGGCGGTTGCCCCGCCCCCTCTCTGCTTTCCTATATAAAATGGCTCTGTCATCTCTCAGTTTCACTTTTTCTTTGGATACTTCGGATTCCACCGCAGCTAAGTTCCTTCATTTTTTATTTTCGTTTTGTTTGTGTCTTGTATATTCGTTGAGAAAGGCTCTTTGCCGAAACGTTCGCTGTTTTGTTACGTCCGGTCAGGCTAACCCATACCTTGTTTACGTCTTTTCCATTGAATTTTGTATAAGCCTGATTGCAGTCCTACCCCTCATTTTGTTAATTGTTTGACTAATGGCCTAGTACTGAATGTTAACAGACATACACATGTATAATTGTTTGACTAATGGCCTAGTACTGAATGTTAACAGACATACACATGTATAATTGTTAGATTTATGTCCTAGTACTAAATGTTAACAGACATACACATGTATAATTGTTAGATTTATGTCCTAGTACTGAATGTTAACAGACATACACATGTATAATTGTTAGATTTATGTCCTAGTACTAAATGTTAACAGACATACACATGTATAATTGTTAGATTTATGGCCTAGTACTGAATGTTAACAGACATACACATGTATAATTGTTAGACTTATGTCCTAGTACTGAATGTTAACAGACATACACATGTATAATTGTTAGATTTATGTCCTAGTACTGAATGGGCAGATCTCTCAGTAAAACAGACCTTATTTCCCTCAGGCTACACACCCAGCATGACATCCAGTGGATATGGCTCCCAGGCGGTCTCAACCTTGACCCTGTCATCCGAAGACTCTGCCAGTATCAAGAGCATCGAAGAAAACACTGACAATCACCGTTATCCCAGTAAACAAAATGGCAGTGACCACAGTGGAGACAGCGAGGAAGACCCGGATGTAACCCTCGACGATGACGTGAGTGCTGCAAACAGCAGCCTGGAGGATTTGAAGAAGGCGCAGCTTCTTGAGAGGTCCAACATGTTCAAATCAGATGATCCTGAAACATTGGAGAGCTTTGACGAGGTCTCATCTTTCCCTCCATCTTGTCCTCCCATTTCGACTTCTTTCTCTTCCGATAACAAGGATGAGACCGGGGAAGACGGGAGCACGGGTCCAGAGGTGGATGAAGATGATCTGACCATCGTTGAGGAGATTAAAACGAGAGGCCCATGTGAAAGTGACAGTGATCCTTACAGTGTTGACGCCATGGAGGAGCTCGAGAAGTTACGGGAGGAGGATCAGGAGGATGATGATGATGTAGAAGTGGCCAACACCATCAAAGCAGCTGAGCCATTGGTGAAGCCTCACACGCCAATAATCGTGACTCCTCACACTGTGCAAAAGCCGTCGCCTGAAAGCAAAGCTCTGAGCCACGGCAAACCCACCCCAGCCCCAACCACCAATCTCATCAACGTTGCCGTGAGTGAAGGCAAACATTTGAGTGGCAAGAACTCTGTCATCAGAACCTCCCCCAACACGATGGTGGGCAAGGGAGAGAAGATACTTCCTGACAAGGCAGACAAGAAAATGTCTTCTGGCGGCAAACGAAAAGTATCTGGAATGGGTTCCCGGCCTCGATCTATGATTGTGTCCCCACAAGCTGAAATGATGACCAGAGCCTGGCAGGAGGACAGCAGTGGACAGATGAACAGCTCAGAAGAGCATCTCTCAGGTTTGTTCATATTTTGTTCAATGGTCTAGTAATACAACAGTAACACTATCTAGAGAATGTTGCAGTGAAAATCTCCCAGTTTTTTGTTTCCTTCTTTGACAAAATAATCATGTTTGGGGGAGTATTGTCAGTATGGGCTATAACTTTTATTTAACCAATACATTTTATCAAAAGTTTTCTGAAGTTTTGTCATATTTACTTTATTTCAACAGTTTGTGATGAGACAATGAGTGAATGTTCGTTTGGCAGCCGGGCTGATCTCGACAGACTCCATGAAGGTCCAGTACCATCCTGGATACAAGATGGCGAGAATGTCAGCGTGACCTCATCCCGAGGTTTTCCCAAGACTGGTACCGTGCGGTTTGTTGGAACTGTGCAGTTTGCCAACGGTGTGTGGGTCGGTGTTGAGTTGGACCAGGCAGAAGGTAGACATATAAGTTTTCTTGAAGTACATTTAGTTGTTGGAAACATTAGCTAGAAATATTTGTGGACTGTCGTCAAAAAGATTTTTGATTTTTCGATTAATCACTAAAAACTTAAACGATTAAATTATTTTTTTTACGATAAAGCGACCCATCACTTACTGATTATTAAAAGTTTAAAAAAATAATAATACAAAAATAGCGATTTATAAATAATTTTAAAAATTCCTGACGATTACTCAAACATTTTGGTTTTAAACTATTGACTGACAGGAATAATTAAAATGTTGATAAAGTTTGCCTACCATGTCTCTAACGCTTTGCCTATTTATCAAACCAAATGAAAAGCGTATTAAGCTAATGGCAGTAATGGAGTCTGACTCAGAGACAGAAAATGATGACAGCTCTTCTCATGAATTACTGTGTTACCTAATGAAGATGAAAGTTCATGAATCCATTAACCCTCTACAATGTTGGAAACTTAATGAACAACAATATCCAATGTCATTTCTTGCCAAAACTGTTTTGTGTAGGGACCTATCGGAAATCGCACCAGACATTCACCCTGGCAGAGTATTGGGTTTTTTGGAACTATATCCCTCGACAAATAGTGCCCACTCAAATAGTCAAATATCTAAAATTACCTTTAACACACTTGTCTTGTTTTGCATAGTTGGTTAAAAGATGACATATATAGAAGAATTTCCAGTGTTACATAGATTTTCAACAAGAATGTTTAATAAGTGTTACTTATGACATCATAAATTAAATTTTTTCCTTTATATAAATTAATTTTTTTTTTTTTTTTTTTTTTTTTTCAAAACTTAACAATTAAATTTAAATTAATCGTTAACAGCCCTAAATTTTACTTATGATATTTATTATGAATTCTCTTTTATTGACTTCAATAGATTTATTTTCTCAAGTTATTTTTAAGCATTTAAATAATTTATCACATGATATATAAATATTAGACAATAAATTTGCATCTAACACTCAAAAGTTTTACCTTAATTTAAATACATCCGTGTGTAAACTTATCGGCAATAGTTATTTAAAAGTGTGAAAAAAATATAAATGAAAAAATTTATTATTTTTTTAAGGAAAAAATGACGGAGCTGTGAAAGGCATTCGGTACTTTCAATGTCGACCTCGACACGGAGTGTTTGTGCGCCCCGACAAGTTGGTCTGGGACAAAAAGAGGAAAAACTCTCAGAAGGGAGTTAATCCTTTCAATCGCCGAAGCTTGCCAGCACTGGGTGGATCTTTGACAAATTTAACAGGGGGAGGCAACTCTGTAGGATCGTACATGAAGTCCACCACATCGAGTAGCTTAAAGAAAAAGTAGATTGCTGTGTTCATTCTTCTATGTGTTGTTCAATGCATTCCCTGCATTGAGTGGCTTCAAACTGTCACAACAAAAAATGAACAGACTGTATGTGAGATAGCATCCTTATGTTGTGTCATTGTTTTATTATCTGCCATGCATTTAATGATTTCAGAACAACACCAGATAGCACTTGAAGTGTTTCATCATTACAGATTCTGAATATTTTATTATTACTAAAATATTAAAGACATTATTTTGGACGGGCCTGCTTTTTAATTAAAAAAAAAAAAAGTTTTTTCCTATAATCAAAATAGCTTGATCCAAAAATGTGTACCTGACGTTGTTGTATGCCAAATGAAGTAGAGCGTGGGGTCACCAGCTGTTGTTGTATGTTATAATAATATTCATTGATGTAAGGCTTACATTCAGGCCAGCAATGTTGTAGAAACCAAAGGTTTTCATAAAAGTCTCATGAAATTTTTTTGTGTTTAAAGAAATAATTATTTTTTTTAAATCTTTGTACATGAGGCTAGCAGCCAAGTAATAAAAATGGGCAGGGGGTGGACAGTGGTAACTTTATTTTTAAAATTTGACCCATTTTTTAAAAACATTGTTTTATCTTATGACTACTTCTCTGACTGCGGTATGTTATCATTGTTGTTTGATGCTAAAACTTTTGAGATTATCATTTTTTTAAACGTTTACTAAATCTGAATAACATTTACATTGAATTAGTATATAATGGACATGATGATGTTGGAGAACAAATATTTGAATAATATTTTTTATGTCATCGTTTTTAATAACAAATGAAAACCTAAATATTTCATGCCATAATACAATAGTTTCTGAATTTTTTTTCATTCCTGAAATTTTTGTCACTTATTAGAAGTTGTACAATTTTTTTTCTTGCACTGTGAATGATGTCTCCTCCCACGATATCCTTGAAAGCACAGACTCTGAAATAAATGATGTCTCAAACTGAAAGAAAAATGCTTATAAAACCTATCATTATAAAACCTGTCTTTATAAAAAACCTAACTACAGGCGAAAAACAAACAATGTTCTTTGTTTCTTTAGTTAAGGACATCATTTGATGACAATGTTTGGCAACCAGAGGTATGTACACAAGGAAATAGTTTAAAGTTTATTAAAGTTAAACATTTCAAGGAAGAACATGTTGTGATTAGGTTATGACAGAGAAATCTAAGCAACAAAGTTTACAAAGTTACCGACTCAGCTTGAGGTGCACTCAATCATGTTACAAATCATTTTGTTAACTCTTGGCATATTACTTGACTTTAATCCGGTTTTTGACGTTTTTAACAAGCAATGATTGTGTTTCTGTACACTGGATTATTATGTCATTTTTTTGTATGTCATTATATATGTGCATAATTTACACATGAGATCTATGTAAAAATGTATATCTATATAAATGTACTAGATGTGGACAGAGTGACTTAGTTGTAGCTGGAAAGTTTGTTGTTATTGTTTGGTCAGCTGTTGGCTGTGGTCTCTGGGACGTTTTATTTTGAACAAGAGAACAGGGGACAGAACTGGCTGACCATTTTGTGAGAGCAGCAGGGTTTAAATGAATTTTATGAAATCATAGGCTGTGCCATTCATTATCATTCCTGGATCAGTCAGCCCTTACATTAGACAACTGAAGATGTATAATGTCATTGTTTGATGTATTCCCATCAGCTAATATTTATTTCAACTTGTTGGCGTACATTTTTTGTTTCAATAATTTCATTTTTTCATTTAGCTTGGTGTGTTATTAGTTTGAACATCAAGACAATTATACATAATATATGACTCCATAATCATTGTCATCTATAATCATTGTCATCCATAATTATGATGTACATTTTAATATGACATGTTGACATTGACATAAACTCTGACCACAAAGTGTACAAGAAAAGTGGCAATGACGCTACCCAAAATTTTATACGTTTTGACCAGGGGAGAGAAAAAAAATGTTTCAATCTTAATTGTTTAAGAAATATTTAGCCAGCTAGAATAATCAAAATAAGCTAGATGTCAAATCAAGTTGATAATAACAGTCAAGTAATGAACTAATTATTTTAAAGTGTAGTGATTACTTCAATTTGTATTTTGGCCAGATATTGTACATATGGAATTATATTTAAAAGCTGATCTCATAAAATCAATAAAGTTAAAGGTAGGAGAATGTTCAGGAGCTTGCTGTCAATTTGAGTTCTTGTTAACATAATTGTGGGATTATCAATGAATCTAAGAGGTCCCCCCCTCCCCACCCCCACATCAGAGAGCACAGAAGAAATATATTCAAATATTTACCTTATCTATGTGAACAGATCATTTATTTACAAATTTTAATCCTTTTTGTATCCACACTGTGATGTGAATATTCCTCATCATTTCAACATTATACAGTTATAGAAATTATAGTTCCTTGGTTGTGAACTTTTAAGTTTATTTATTTTACTGATGACTATTTTTAGGGAATTTATTTTTGTTGCTACTGTATCTTTGGTTGTGAATTTTATTTACTAGATGTCTGAGCTGTAACAAATAACAAAATCTTCTTATTTATGTACATAAAGTCAATGTCAAAGATGCACCCATTTAAGAGTAATCTATCAAAGTGCAACAACTCTCAATTTGTGCAATAGTTTTCATGGCTATCTTCCCCTGTACACATAGCACAATAGAATTATGTACCCAATAAATTCACTGCCCTTTGTTACATTCCTGCTTCCATTTCTTTCTTATATAGTTGTTTCCCACTTACCACAATGAAAAATTTTTAATTTGATGTTAGACTTCATGTTAACCAAAATATAAAAAGTTAGCCGTTTTGAAGTCAACTTGTCCAAATAAAATTTTCATTTCTCAATTAATGAATTTATTTGTTGTTATGGTCAGAAGGTCACAGGAATTTTATATTCACTGATAATTTTTATTGGTTTGAAAAAGTTCATTGCAGAAAAATACTTGCTGATTACGCAAAGAACCTGTTCTGCTCACATATTCATATTGTCATCACTGAGATTGTTTCTTGCATAATGTTTAAACTTTATGGTTGTTGTTTTTATTGTTTGTTTTGTTTTTTGGATTTTTAGTGTGTTTTTTTGTCTCCCTTTCACCAGATCATTTTGGAAATATTTTGGAGTTTTGGAAAGTAAAAAAAAAATAAACAAAATGCCAATCAGTCTGCTAGAAATATTTGCTTTGTTTTGTTATTTTTAAAGATGTAAATTTATGATTGTAATTTCTGGTTAATTCTGTATTCTCTTCATGTGACTATGTTGTAAAACTCATGACTATAATTCAAGCCAAATTGTCTTTAAGTGTTGCTCCCATCCAGTTCAATGGCATTTTCTGTGTGGTGGCTACTCTTATCTTTTAATACTTGATTGTCAAACTGCAATGAACTTTAACTTCAATATTTAAACACCTAACATCACAAATTGACATTATCACATCTTTTTGTACTTTACTTTACAATATAATAATACAGTCATTTATTTATTCTAAGAAATCCAATAAAATAAAAACTCAAAATAAAATCAAAGTGGCATTGTGGGACAGATGACCTCCTTTCCTTTATTAAACTATAAAACATTTGTGTGGTACAGTACTTAAAACTGTGTATATTTATATGGAAGTGGTGAAAAAAGTTATAAAATGATGGCGTAAGCTTTGTCCGTAAGCTACAGTGGACTATGTTGTGATAGCTTTGGTTGTACCTTGTAAACCAACACATCCAAGTCATGGGTCTAAATACAGATGAAATGGTTTTTGTTCTACTGCTTCTTCCCTGTGTTTAGTTGACAATATCTCGTGCTGTTGGCCAGGAACATTATGTTGTCTTTTGTTTAAAGATTGACTGTACAAAAATACATTTGAAGTTAATGCAAGGATCTCTTTTTAGGTTTATGGATATTAAATAGAGGTACTTTCATTATTTTTTTATGTTTAAGAATTTAAGAGAGGAGAATTAAATTTTTTTTATGAGCAGATTATTTTGTTTTGTTTTTTTTAGCCAGGATATTTAAACGTTTGTCCCAAGGTTCAAAGATTGTTAGAAATAGTGGACAAAATATGAGTTGCCCTTTTTCAAAGATTTTTACTTTTTTTTAGAAATAGTTGACAAATTATAAGGTGCCCTTGTTCAAAGATTGTTAGAAATAGTGGACAAAATATGAGGTGCCCTTGTTCAAAGATTGTTAGATATAGTGGACAAAATATGAGGTGCCCTTGTTCAAAGATTGTTAGATATAGTGGACAAAATATAAGGTGCCCTTGTTCAAAGATTGTAAGAAATAGTTAACAAAATATAAGGTGCCCTTGTTCAAAGATTGTTAGATATAGTGGACAAAATATGAGGTGCCCTTGTTCAAAGATTGTTAGATATAGTGGACAAAATATGAGGTGCCCTTGTTCAAAGATTGTAAGAAATAGTTGACAAAATATAAGGTGCCCTTGTTCAAAGATTGTTAGATATAGTGGACAAAATATGAGGTGCCCTTGTTCAAAGATTGTTAGATAAAGTGGACAAAATATGAGGTGCCCTTGTTCAAAGATTGTTAGAAATAGTGGACAAAATCTTGCAATTGTCAAAGTCCATAAAAACATTTGTCTCTGTGTATTTCAAGATAATAAAATGATGTCTAAAAAAAAAATTTTTGTGTATTTTTTTAATGTTTGTGTCTGGGAAAAATATTAGAATATCCAAGTTTACTTGATGAAATTAAAAAGTTTAGTTGATATAACTAACAATGTAAATGTATTAACATTTGCAAAATTTTGGCTTGTTGGCATGGCAATAAATTGCATTTCAGGCAGAAAAGCAAAACATTATTTGTGCATATTAATTTAAATACATCATATAAATTTGGCAGACTTCCATATTTTGACACACTGAATGAATAATCCTCCTAAGGTTAGCAAATATTATCTGATCTGAGAGACAGGGAATGATAATAAGATTATTTAAATACCTGGGAAGTTAATTATCTCAAATTTTACGAGACCAACAATTTCTTTTACTGAAAACCAAACCAACAGCAAATCACTTGACACCTAGAACTTAAAACCTCACTGCATTCTTACACACTTATAATCATTATCTTATTCTGAGGCCTTCAACTGCAATATTGGAGCTCACAAATTTTAGGTTTATTGGAGCTCACAAATAATAGGTTTATTGGAGAGCTCACAAATTTTAGGTTTATTGGAGCTCACAAATAATAGGTTTATTGGAGCTCACAAATTTTAGGTTTATTGGAGCTCACAAATTTTAGGTTTATTGGAGCCCACAAATTTTAGGTTTTATTGGAGCTCACAAATTTTAGGTTTTATTGGAGCTCACAAATTTTAGGTTTATTTGAGCTCACAAATTTTAGGTTTTATTGGAGCTCACAAATTTTAGGTTTTATTGGAGCTCACAAATTTTTTTAGGTTTTATTGGAGCTCACAAATTTTAGGTTTTATTGGAGCTCACAAATTTTAGGTTTTATTGGAGCTCACAAATTTTAGGTTTATTGAAGCTCACAAACTTTAGCTTTATTGGAGCTCACAAATTTTAGGTTTATTGGAGCTCACAAATTTTAGGTTTATCTAATCTTGTTACCCACCAAACTTTAAGGTTTGGCTTAAATCATAATGTTATTTGATTTGGTTAAATTAATTTTCTTTAACCTTAGAGAGATGAATAATGTAAATTGCTTTCCCTTTTTATTTAAACACTTTTAAATGAAATCACGTTCAAAATAAATGCATCTTTTGCTCATTTCTTGCATATTGATTTAATAAAGATTTTCTCTAAAATAAAAGCCGGATTTTTAAAGCCTAGTTTTGAGGAAAGAATTTTCATTTGTAATTTCTTAAATCTCTCTGAGCTTCTAATACTATTAGTAATGTTATGTGGTTCATTTAATTCAAGGCCAAATTCTTATGTTCTAATTGTATTCAAAAAATGATTTAATCATATAGTTTGTTACACTCAACATTCTTCTTTGACCTCGAAGTCCAATTGTTATTTAGTAACCATATTCCCCCCCATTCCCCCCCCCCTGAAAAAAATTAATTCAGATAGGTAACTCTATAGGGACGTTCACAATGTGGCGGAAATCTATTAATAGAAATATTGTATCTAAATTTATCTTTTTTAAGGACAAAATTCATTTAAAAAATTGATAAAAGATACGAGTCAATACATGAGTGTAAGTATATTGAGAATGATTGATTTTAATTCTTCGTTAATTTAAGACAGCTAATTAGACTTGCAAATTTAAAAAACAATTTAGTAATTTTACTAAGCTAACATTTTTGAGAACATAGTGATTTGACTGTATTTATGCCTCAAAACATTGCTCCGCTAAAATGTGATCTAAAAATAGAACATAACCAAGTGAGTTATGATGTTTTCCTGTTTTAGAAATGAAGAACTCTTTTATTCCTGATTGATGAAAATTAAAACTTCTATAAGTCTTTTGTCATTCTTTGAAACTATTTTTTTTTAAAATTCTAACTGTCCAGTTTCTGTGTGAGAAATTTGGGCCATTGTTTATTGATGTTTTAGAAGAATCTGTAAATATTGTGTGTGTTGAAAGACAGTTGGGTACATTAAAATTTAGAGCTGATGTCAAATAAAAATAAAGAAACACGTTTTCATTTATTTCTTTTAACTACAGTGTTTAACAAACTGTCATTTGAAACAATTGTTAATGCTGCAACAGGCCATAGACATCTTTGAACTGCCCTTAGGTGTCTTTGAACTGACCTTCAACATCTTTGAGCTGACCTTAGGCATCTTTGAACTGACCTTTGACATCTTTGAACTGACCTTCAACATCTTTGAGCTGACCTTAGGCTTTTTTTGAGCTGACCTTCAACATCTTTGAGCTGACCTTAGGCATCTTTGAACTGATCTTAGGCATCTTTGAACTGACCTTAGGAATCTTTGAACTGACCTTAGGCATCTTTGAACTGACCTTAGGCATCTTTGAACTGACCTTCAACTTCTTTGAGCTGACCTTCAACATCTTTGAGCTGACCTTAGGATTTTTTTAGCTGACCTTCAACATCTTTGAATTGGCCTTAGGCATCTTTAAACTGACCTTCGACATCTTTGAACTGACCTTCAACATCTTTGAACTGACCTTCGACATCTTTGAACTGACCTTCAACATCTTTGAGCTGACCTTAGGCTTCTTTGAACTGACCTTCAACATCTTTGAACTGACCTTCAACATCTTTGAGCTGATCTTAGGCTTCTTTGAACTGACCTTCAGCATCTTTGAACTGACCTTCGGCATCTTTGAACTGACCTTTGACATCTTTGAACTGACCTTCAACATCTTTTAGCTGACCTTATGCAACTTTGAACTGCCATTAGGCATCTTTGAACTGACCTTAGACATCTTTGAACTGCCCTTAGGCGTCTTTGAACTGACCTTCGAAATCTTTGAACTGACCTTTGACATCTTTGAACTAACCTTAGACATGTTTGTACTGGTGATAGACACCAATGGGGCGCTCTTCAGTAGGAGTTTATTTTGCCCACTGAAGTACTAGGCTTTAATGACAGGTGTTTCAGTTCCCACCCGTCAGTACTTGTCAGGATCTTTATTAGTCAAGACAGTGTATGACATCAAGACAGTCTCAGCTGTCTACACAGTGAAACCATCTGAAACCATGAAATAAAATATTTAAAATATTTTTCTTGAGTTACATCCTTTATGATGTTGTCTTAAGGAAATCGTTACGGTATGTCTTCCTCAAACATTATGGTATGTATTCCTTTAACGTTATGGTATGTATTCCTTTAACGTTATGGTATGTATTCCTTTAACGTTATGGTATGTATTCCTTTAACGTTACGGTATGTATTCCTTTAATGTTACGGTATGTATTCCTCAAACGTTACGGTATGTATTCTTCTAACGTTACGGTATGTATTCCTCAAACGTTACGGTATGTATTCTTCTAACGTTACGGTATGTATTTCTCAAACGTTACGGTATGTATTCCTCAAACGTTACGGTGTGTATTCTTCTAACGTTACAGCATTAATTCCTCAAATATTACGGTATGTATTCTTCTAACGTTACGGTATGTATTCTTCTAACGTTACGGCATTAATTCCTCAAATATTACGGTATGTATTCTTCTGACTTTACGGTATGTATTTCTCAAACGGTACGGTATGTTTCTCAAACGGTACGGTATGTATTCTTCCGACGTTACGGTATGCTATCGTCAAGAACACTATTAAAACATTAATTTTGGAATTTATAGACAATCCTAAATCAGCCTCAACGATTCACAGTTTTACATCAATGTAGGCACCCATCTTTATATCTCCTCCATAAAATACACAAAAATGGCAACCATGTTAGGCCTATTGTCTCTATGTGCTCTTGTCCAAAGAAACTCGTTACAAATGAATCGATGGGATCTTCCAACCAATCGTGGCCTCTCTTCCAACATACATATAGGACACCAACTCCAACCACGCTTTAAGGACATTTGACTCTATCTTAAAGAAAATGAAGAGAGGAAGAAAAGAATGGATATTTAGAGTATCAAAGTATCAATAATATTCCTAATGAAGTGATTTACATTGAAGAATAAATGTAAAATAGTTTAGACACTTAAAATGTTTTTATTATTTATGTTTTCAGATTGAATGTAGGAGACAAATATGTTCTTATGCTAAATCATATTATGTAATTGATTAGCAATGACAGAACTTTGAACATTTCTGTTATAATACAGTATTGCTATTATTGTCTCTCAACGCTGGTAATAGCATAAGGTGATGCGAATATCCGGGTCTATAGCATTATCTGGAACTTTGTCGTAAGATTTACTTTTACTACTTTCATCTGTGTAAAATTGTATAAACTCTTCCTTAACGTCCATGCCCTGAACAACCTGGCAAACTCCATTAAATCTGTAAAGGTAAAATGGTTTCTCTGTGGGAAGGTAGACGGGTACGGTAGGCAAGGAGTCCGACCGACAACAGTAGTAGATGTACGTGAACTTTGGATAGTAATCTCCCGCTGGTAAATCTCCAAAAGATGAAGATTTTGGTGACGTTTTTTCGTCGTTCCATAGAATCCAACCCTGTTGGAAACCCTCCGGACATGTGTTAACTCTCAGAATACAATAAGATCCTTTTGGCCACAGCGGTCCAACGGATCTTGTTTTCACCACGCAAAACCTTTGTTCTATAAAATAATCGGACCCGGTCTGTTTAAAGATGTTTCCGAAATGATTATCGGTTGATACGTTGTCCAAATTAACGCCGCTTGACACTTTGTGATGAATTCTAGATCCCATTAACCAAGTCACTCCAATGTGAGCTGGACATCCAGTAGCTGGCATGTGCAGGCCGTAGGTACCTTCTGGCCAAAACGCAGACAATAGTTGAGCTTGAGTGTTCCTAAACTCTATGAATCGATTCTCCAAATTCGATATAAGACGCGATTCCATGTCCTCCAAAACTGGTTTCAAACCATCAGGTTTGTTTTCTTCTTTCAGTTGAATGTATACAGTTGCAGATCGCTCTAGATTGAAGCTCTGATCGTCGTCTACCCACAGCGCCTCACATCGGTACTTTCCGTCCGTTGTATTGTCCGGACTAAGCCAATATAAAGTCAAAACTGAGTCCGCTTCAGTGTTGCCATCGTCGACTGTGCTGACAGAATTACGTTGACCAATGTTTCCAGAGATTTTCGCATTGAGGATGTCTGCAACTAAACGTGGTTCGGAATCAGAGTCGCTCAGGTCTGCAATGAGACTCCATCCGGGACGCTGCACTCTAAACCTAAAAATCTTCAAGGCAGAAACGGTCAAAATAGTTTTATATTCTGAAGCTGGAAGTCGACATTCCAATCCTAAACCAGTGTCGTCTTGAATTTTTTTTAGTCTGAGACTTTGAATGGCAGGCAGAAGGAAGATCAATACGAAGAAAAACCTCATCTGAAAAAAAAGTTGAAATATTTTTATATCTAGACATCATGGTAACGTTCCAATAAAACTATAACAGGCCGTTCATAAATGACGTCACTTGATTTTGACCGATTTTTCACCCCCTTTCCTCTCGTCACATTTCACAAAAATTTAAACGCCCCCCCCCCTCACCCATTAAGCCATATTTTCTAATTGAAAATAAACCTGTTTTAACTCTTTTTTTTTTTAAACTTCAGCATGTATTTAATTTAGTGAAAAGCTGTCCAAAGTCCGACCTGCGTGCCAAATTTAACTGGCCCGCGGCCCTATCTTAAATAGTTAATTGATGGACATATTTTAACTGTAACTACATTATTTTTATTTTTTAAGTCGAAATATTGTACTGTTAAAAGTACCTCAATGGATGGCAAAAATCTATGACGTTTTATTGTTTACCAATTACTAGACTTTTAGTCTTATTGACCAAATAAATGGAACGAATTTAGTTGCTTCTGTTCTGGTTTTATTGACCTTAAATTACTAACAATAAAATCTTCGTATTTATTGTTGATGGTGTCCATGCCATGGCTAGTGATCACAGTCGACTACCAAAACATGTCTGTAACAAAGTCAGCGAAGAGGCTGCCAAAGATTTTAAACTTCACTGTATCATTCATCAATAAATTCTTTTAGTTATACACCTTAGATGTGATCGGTCCATACCTTAGATGTGATCGGTCCATACCTTAGATGTGATTGGTCCATACCTTAGATGTGATCGTTCCATACCTTAGATGTGATCGGTCCATACCTTAGATGTAATCGGTCCATACCTTAGATGTGATCGGTCCATACCTTAGATGTGATCGGCCCTTAATTATTAGGCATCCTTCCGTCTCGCGAGACAATGGTGCATCACCGTTGGGTTGGGTTGTGCAGTCCTATCCTTGAGTGACAGTCTTTACCACAGTTTTTACACACGAGTTCAGTGTTTCACAATGATTTGGCCTTTGTCTTAGCTCTTTTGTCTGCAGCCTCCTCCATTCTTCGCTCCTCGGCTACTAGGACGCCCTCTTTGACAACTGTGCGTCACGTAGATGGGTCTTCTGCCTTACACTCCCAGTCACTTGTATGTATTTTGGCTGCTTTCATGTCCCTTTAACAGACATCTTTAAATCGCAAGCGTGGGCGACCTGTTTTCCTCTTTCCTGAAGCAAGTTCACCATATAGGAGGTCCTTCGGGATGCGGCCGGGGCTCATTCTTTTAACATATCCTAGCCACCTCAGGCGTCTTTCACTAAGAATTGAGAACATGCTTTGGGTATTGGCACGCGTTAGGACCTCACTATTAGGCACTTTTTCTTGCCATTTATTACCAAGGATGCAACGCAGGCATCTCAAATGGAAGCTGTTAAGCTTGCGCTCTTGGGATGTATAAGTGGTCCATGTCTCGTATAGTAATGTACTGATGACGCAGGCTCGATAGGCGCATAGTTTGGTTTTCTCCGTTAGTTTGGTGTTTTGCCAGACCTGCTAATTTAGTTTAGCCATTGTGGCTGCTGCCTTGCCAATTCTGCTGTTTATTTCTTATTCAATGGACAGTGTATTGGAGACCTTGGACCCCAAGTAGGTGAAGTTGTCCACAACCTCATTGTCTATATATATTGATGGCGGTAGGAGGTCGAGTGCCTTGGACCATGATGTTGTCTTTTTCAAGCTGAATTGCAGACCAAATTCTTTGCAGGGAAGCTTGGCACGAGTTGTTGCAAACCAATTTCTGTGTGTGCTGTTAGTGCCACATCATCTGCAAATAGTAGATCACGAATTACGACATCTATCGTTTTGGTCTTGGCTCGGAGGCGGGCAGTGTTGAAAAGTCCTCCATCAGCTCTGGTATGTAACCAGATTCTGTGTGTGCTGTTAGTGCCACATCATCTGCAAATAGTAGCTCACGAATTTTTGTCGTTTTGGTCTTGGCTCGGAGGCGGGCAGTGTTGAAAAGTCCTCCATCAGCTCTGGTGATTCCCTCACTGCTATCCTTGAATGCGTATCGAAGAATTACAGAGAAGAATATTGCCAACATTGTTGGTGCGAGTTTAACTCCGCTGCTGAATGGAGAGGCTTTTGACTTTGCTCCATCGAACTGCACTGTGCCCTGCATATTTTCGTATTTTCATTATAGAACATCTGATGATGGCAAGTAAGTGAGGGGGCAGCGGATTTTTGCCAGTATTTGGAATAGCCCTTAACCCTATGGCGGATTAAGGAGGGTGTTGAGTCCCTCAACTGTTGAGTCGAGTGTTGAGTCCCTCAATAATAGATTGAGAAGTTTAATTATTTTAGAACCGTTGGGGATAGGTGTTAGACCCAACCAACGTATTTTTAATTCTGTTAGGGACGCTAAGTTAACTTTGTAGGGACAAAGAGTAAAGTTGGAGACGCTGGTGAAAGGTCGCCTACAGTTTATAAGGGCGAAATGTGATAGTTAGGCTAGCCATTTTTGTAGGGATGCTACATTGTTTTTGCAAGGACAAAGTCTGATAGTCGATGTTGAAGGGGGTCACCAAAAAGTTACTGGGACTTAGGGTCTGACCAACCAGAAGAAAGTTGGCACAGGTACCACCCAGAACTATTAAGATTCTACCAATAGAATTGCTAGAAATGTAGGACGGACGCCGTCATGGCATGGCCAGGGGTCCTTATATACTCTACCCAAACCTTAAGGCGTTCTCTCGCTCTCAGAAG
>MUZC01000132.1:572509-583653 GCA_002072015.1 Radix auricularia
ATAGATTTGTCTTAATTAGTTTGTCAGTGTACATATTGAGTATCTGTTTGTTTTATTTGTTGTTAATTCTTTAGCATTAAATGTCATTCTCTGTTATATCCACAGAGGCGTTTTTTGAGTTATTCGTATAGTCTCATAGTTAATCTTTGTTAGTGTAAGCTATAGGCCCAGTAGAGCATTACGATTTACTATCACTCCTACTCAGTAGGACAGGATGCAACAAGGAAAGAGTTGCTAACTATTAGTACAACCCTAGACAACTAGTCATATAGATGCTGGTGTCTATACCCTTATAGACCCAGTATTCAACAGAGGGGGGGGCTGAGCGGGCTAAAGCCACGGGCCCCCGACGATTTGGGGCCCCCAAACTTTTTATATTTTATAATTAAAGTGTACAAATGTTTGCACGAACCCTTGAAAATATAATAAATTAAATAAATTTATAAACATTATCTATTTAACTGATTGCGATTCCAGAGTTGCGAAGTCTTAAGTGCCAGATTTTCCCAGCCAGGAATAAAAAAATTCCCAAATTGGGCTAAAATTTCCGAAATGCATTAAAAATTTGGGGGGAAATCTGAAAAGAGGCAACTTCAATTAAATGCTTTCGCATTCATTTTAATGACTTTTGACTTCCAAATTAAAAAATAATAAATATTTTTGCATTTTTAAGGCAATTTTTAATAGGGTACTTTCAATTTTTATTTAATCTGTACGTTTTTTTAACAACTTGGCTACAAAGCCAAAATATAGATTATACTTTTAAATTTTAACATCATGAAGTTTTAAAAAGTTATTTGGATACTCTTGTAATTTAAATTTGTCTGTGATTGATAAAAAATTTATTTTTTAAAATGAATGTTTTGAAATTTATTAATAATGAAACAATCATAAATGGTTTCATAGATTTTTATATGTTTACATATTATTAATGATTTGGTCCTTTATATGTAACAAACAATTTATGATGATTCGTACTCAGACTAATTAATTATATTATTTAATAGTAATACATTTACACAATCTGACTGTAAACTGTCTGCAGTCTACTGTCGGTGACAATGTTGGGAAAAACCTAGCATAAACGTCAGGAAGAAAAAATAGATCCGAAATTTAAAAAAAACTAGACACGCTAAAAATAAACAAATATGACGTCAAAGAGCCTCGCACCAACACAAAAAAAGTATTTCTTATTTGAAAATGAGCATGTTTCAAATAATTTTATTTTATTTTCATCCAAGAATGTAATTATTTTCTTTTAAATTGTCAATCTAAAAAATTCCCATATGTTAGGCAAAATCCTTATAAATTCCTAAATTCCCATTTTAAAAAGTTGGCTAAAAAAAAAACACGATTCGGGAAATTTCTTACGACTTCTTAACACTGCGCGATTCAGACCTGACAGTCATAATAATCTATAAAACTTGCCTCACTTAGAGAATATAGTATAAAATATAGTTTATATTTTTTAAATTTCTCAAATTAGATAAGCTCCGCTGGTCGTTTGGAAAGGGCATAGGCTTGTGATGCAAATGGTGTCGGGTTCGATTTCCAGCGGTGGAATGTAAACGTTTTTCTTTTCACACTCAATTTTTAACACACCGGCGAACATTTTAAACAGTTATTTCTTCGTGTTCGTTTCTTTTTTCATCATTAATATTTAGTTACAGTCTTATATTAGCTGTTAGCAATCATATTTTAAGGGACGCTTGTTGGATAGGGCCCCCGTTTGATTGCAGCCAGGGGCCCGGTGCAGTCTTAATCCGCCCCTGCCTTAACCCATTGACAAAAGCTATCCACTCTGTTCACACTCAAGCCCCGTTTCACCACCAGTTTCATCCAGGGAGAATATGAAGATGTTGTGTATCACAATGGAATAAGATGGCTCAGTCGGAGGGCATCACTTCAGTGACCCTACACACTTTATAAGAAATGGGACTATTTATCGTGAAAGATAGAAATAATCAATGCCAGCATTAGATGATTCTTTTTGGCTGGCAGATTTTGGATTTTTAGTTGACGTAACAAGACATCTAAACTTTCTTCCCACAAATCTTCTAGGACGAACAGCAAAATTAAACCAATTATATGCAAAAATCAATGACTTTTGAAGCAAGCTTCACATTTTTAAGGGCAACGGTATCCTAATAAGCCTACCACCACAAATTTCGCCACCTCCCCCTATAGATTCCTAGAATTTCGAACATTTTCTAAGAAAATGCTCAGCATTTTATATATTTTTATTTTTTGTCTTAACATGCAGATCAGACATTCTCTGATATGAATTTTAACTATAGAATCGCGTTAACTGGACAAGATTAAGTGACTCTTACCTGTGTGATATCAGGACATATAAAACTAGCGGCATTGAGCCTGGCCTCACCTGTGTGATATCATGACATATAAAACTAGTGGGATTGAGCCTGGCCTTACCTGTATGATATCAGGACCTATAAAACTAGCGGCATTGAGCCTGGCCTTACCTGTGTGATATCATGACATATAAAACTAGTGGGATTGAGCCTGGCCTCACCTGTGTGATATCATGACATATAAAACTAGTGGGATTGAGCCTGGCCTTACCTGTATGATATCATGCTTACTATCAACATAAGCAGGGACGCTTTGACTAAACATTTGCGCTGCGTATCAAGAAATCTTTATTTTATTTTTTAGGATAAAATAGTTAGGAAAATACGCTACGAAAATAATAAAAAGAAATAATATATTAATCATTATAAATCCTAGTGCAAAAAAGTATTTTTCCAAGAGCATTTCAGTAAGAATTTCTGGATTCAGGAGAGCATCTTAAAAAAGAAAACGCCATTTTTAGGCTTTAGCTTATGGTAAATGATGTATATCATGTAAACAAGACATGAGTGAGCCATAGCTGACATTGACTGGATTTCACCGCAGCTGTGTTTTTAATTTTTTTAGTTCATAATATTCGTTTCATGTGTGTACTATTTTTTCGTTGAGGAAGGCTCTTTGCAAAACGTTGGCTGTTTTTTGTTTTTTGTTGTTTTTTGTTGTTGTTGTTGTTGTTTTTTACTTTCTGCCAGGCTCATTCATACCCTGTTTAGGGGCCGTCCATAAATGACGTCACGCACCTAGGGGGGGGAGGGGGTCACACTTTTGTGACGATGCGTGACGTGGGGGAGGGAGGGGGTTGAAGAAATGTAACGTCACATCGAAAGGGTAACTTTAAATAAAACTTCCACTTAAATATTTGGTCACTTAAAATTTATTTAATGACTTTTTTAAACAAAATTCAGTGCTTCTCAAAGTGCCGGTCGATAGGCTATCAGACGCCGGTTGGCGTAAGTTAACAAGACACGAAAATTAAATATAATTATAATTCTTAAGTTTGAGAATCCACAAGAGAACATACGAAATTGTAACCCTGCGTCGTTTGTTGTTGACATCAAAGCTTTGTAACCGCAGTTTCGTTTGTTCACTCGCGGCAGGAGCCTGCGAACTTTTTTTTGACGGTTATCCCCCCTCCCCCCCCCCAACTGCTACTGGTGAGTTTAACAAACGGGACAAGTGTCTAAAAAGATCTGAATATGATTATAAGTAGATATGTCAAGTCAAAACGACACAAAATATCCATTTTGGCGGTGGGTGAGGGGAGGGGAATCTATTTGAATTTGATACAATAATAAAAGTTTTTTATATAGTTTTTCGATTGGGTTTTGGTCAAGCGCCTCTGGCCATTCTAAATATAATAAATGTGTCCATTAAAATTAGTCAAAATTATTCATTAACTTTATTGAATGCATCAAATTCTCGACATCGCAAATCGAGAGGAGCACAAAACAACTTTTCATCTGAACACAAGTTTTTAAGGCATTAATTTTAAATTTGACATAAAGGATACTTGATACAGTCAAGTCATGTTGATTAAGATTATTGTCACTTGTGTCAATTTAAATGAAAGTATGTTGGATTTAGATATCTTCGTATAGTACGTAAATAAGAAATCTACATAGAAACTAGATGACAAATTTAACAAATGCATTTTCTGGAAGGAACTGGTTCAATAGTTGGCATATGTTACCAAGCGTACACGTACACATGACGTATTTGAATATATCTAGTGAAGTGTAGTGGATGGTATATGTCCCAAATGAGTCTGCATTACCCTTAAAAATTCCCTTTTGCCCCCAGATGTTATTTTAAAAAAGTATTATTTTAAAATAACTTTTTTATATATATACAAAAAAGTTACAAATAATGATTTATAGTCAATGCTTAATTTGCATGCATTAAAATAAAATCTAATCTTAGTTAGTTATTTCCTCTCGGGCCGAAGACGGCACATAGGGCAGAGGTCATGGATTTCCATTTTTGACATCCGTTGCTAATTGTATCAAGTCCTGGTTATTTCTTAGACCCATAGTTGAGCTTTCTCTTATGATTGTTCTACGCAGGGTTTCTTTTGATCTTCCTTGTTTTCTTTTGCCTGTTGGTGTCCACATGAGGGCCTGACTTGGGAGTCTTCTCTTGTCCATTCGAAGAACATGGCCGATGTAATTCCATCGTCTTCTCCTTATAAAATTTGACACATATTCTTGGTTGGTTTCTTTTCTTATTGTTTCATTTAATCTAGGGATGTTAAAACATTCCGTGTTTGTTTGTTTGTTTGTTTGTTTGTTTTTTTTTTTCTTTTTTTTTTTTTGTTTTTTTTTGAAGGCCGGTTAAAAAAGTTAAACGGTTTGAAAAAAACGGACCGATTTAATAGGATACCTAAATATTAAAATTATAAAAGTTTATATTAACAATACTATTAACCCAAAAGTAGCGGATTCTAGCAAATTTTCGATGCCCACAATGATCGAGCATTACCCCCAAGAGTTCCCTTTTTACCCAAAATGAGATAATTTATTGGTGACATTATATATATAACTGTTGTGTGACGTACGTGAAATCCTGAAGAAGAAAGAATTGAAAAAAAAACGAACAAACTTGTGAGCTTCGGAGTTAAAAGTTATGATAATGTTGAATATTTTAATAATGCCATAGTATTTCAGTCCTCAACTTGCAAGAATTACTGTATTTTGCGACGCACAAGATGACACCCTACTTTCCTGCACAAATTTGGGGTTCATACAGAATGTGCCATTTTCCTCTTCCAGCGCTTACCTAATAATTTTTAGAAAACATGAGCTGTGATATCAGTGTGATAATTTTAGATCAAATGCCTTTGGTGTGCATATACTTAGAAGGGAAACTTTCATTAGAGGATTGAAATCAATTTGAGGAATTGTCTTGTGTCTATATATTCTAGTTCTATAAACAATGCAACGATCCTTGTAATATCAATAGTCACATTCGCGAGCTTAATCGCGAAGGTAAATCACACCAATGGTTTTTGACATTACCGCTGCATTGTTCGTTAGCTGTCTTGCTATGACATGGCAACTAAACATTTTTTTTAAAAATGTAATACATAAGACAAACCGAATTCATATTTAATCTTATAGGGCTTTAAGCTGTCTAGGGGCTCATTATGCTATCAAATAAGTACAGAGAAAATCTGGCTGTGGAAATAAACGATCGATTAATCGTTAATAACTGCAATCGATTAAACTTCTTTCAATCGATGAAAATTTAAGAACATTTTTTTTCCAATTTAGTAATTATTTTATGTTTTGTCACTTCCATACTTTTCTATCGTATTAGTATTATTATTTATTTAGACGTGCATGCGTAAACAAAAAGGGTTTTCTTCCTTATTTCTGCATAGCAGAACGAATTAACTGTGATACATTGCAAAATTTTGGAGACGCAAAACTACCACGAAACAATGTATGGTGTATCGCGACTTATCGGGATCTATATATTCGTTATATAAAATTTTTAATTAATTAATCAATAATTATATTATTTTAAAGATTAATCTTATAAATTTATTTTAATCACTGCCAGCCCCAATTTTAGTATAAATCTCATCCAACTATTGAAACAGTCACCAAATCACAATATTTAATCATTGTACATGATTTTTGTTGTTGTTTTAAAATACCCAATTAGGTTGACGTTAATTTATTTACGCGAAAGTCCAAATCCACTTAAACTAGGTTCGAACTTATCTTTTAAACACGTGAGGGAACAAGAACTGTAACCTTCGTTAATCTAGCAAGAGTTAATGTCTCAACTAGGTCATAGGTCATACCGTCATACGAAACACGGGTGTAGAGTAGAAGTTTAAACACGATTTCGAAGTCCACTCCTAACAGCAATATAAATATAGTTGTGGTGAGAAATACCTTTGCTTTCCAGCAGAGTGGTTGTCACACGGAACACAGACAACTTAAATAGCCGTTATCGTGGAAAATGCTCGTCTTTGGGCGCTAGACAGCAACGCCTGCCAATCTTAGTCCTCCTAGCTAAAAGATGAAACGGCGTGTTTTATAACGTAACAGTTTAAAATAATAGTAGGGAAAATTGTGAAAAGCACAGGAGCGTAGCAAGAAGGAGGGGTAATGTTTGAAGGAGGCACATTTCTGGTCGTAACTATAATTAAGAAATGGGTAAAAGAAAGTCATTAAGTTTTGTATCTACTGTCTACTGGTAAACTGTATCTTTGGGAAAACCCAAAGGAAAACTCAACAAAGAATTGAATGAACTATTCTAGAATATGTGAAAGATCGTTCTACCTTAATTCAAACTTCAAACCCTGTATGTGATGTAGATCTGTCACCGGGTACCCGGGCAGCTTTTTCCAACAATATTGACAGCCCTAATAGTATATCTAAACTTCTCATATACATGCAAATTGACTAAAAACGCATGTGCCTGAAGAAGTATGATAATGTGAAACTCATGTGATTGAACTCGGAATTAATTCCTCTTTTTTAAGAGCCATTTTTGTTTCTGTACCTGCCAATTTAAAAAAAACAACCGAAAGAAAATATTTTCATTTAAAACATGACGTATTGACTAGTATTGATCTATAATATTCTCATTATTACTTACTGATATTAAAAAAAAATATTCTCATTATTAGCCTACTTGCTGACATAAAAAATAAAATATTATCATTATTACTTACTAATATAAAAATAAAATATTATCATTATTACTGATAAAAAAATAAAATATTCTCTTTCTTCGCAATGGAAGGGTGTCAGAGACCCGAGATACGCCGCTGGAAATTAGGAAAACAAAATGTATCCAATAAAAATGTAGAACCTGCAAGCATTTGGCCAAGCGGGTTAGAGATTATTAAGATAAGCAAATATTTTGTTTTCTAGAATTCACACGAAAGGCTAAAAGTGTTTTTTTGTTGTTGTTTTGTTGTTGTTGTTTTTGTTGTTGTTGTTGTTGTTATTTTTTAAACTATATTCCTTAATCCTCACCCAATATCTTTAAATATTTAGCAAACGTAACCCTTTAAAGGAGTAAAAATAGCGTATAGAAGAGGACTGCGCTAAAGCCTTTAAATAAAATACAAGATACTCCAACGAATTATGTGACCAAATTTAAAACAATATTTTTTTTAAAAAAATTAATGAACGTATTCTCATGTGGACGTTTTGGCTTAGATTCAGCTAATATATTAATATTATATTAACTATTAACATTATATTAACTTTACACTACATTATACTTAAATTATATTAATATTATATGAACATTAAATTACATTATATAATACATACTATGACTATAGCATGGGAAAATAATAATTATGTAAAAAAGAAATGTTTTAAAGAAACTCACAGAAACCACAAGAAGAAAGGTGGACACAATTAATAGGGAAAAATAAAGGATGTAATAATTAGCAGCGGGGGAGATGTATCAAAAGCTGCATGAACAGCCAAGCTGGAAAAAGAATCTACAGTTATCTAAAATTGTGACTTTAGTTTAATCCATATAGGCATTATGGAGCCACGTAGTGAATCGTTTTACAAATCTATTTATCTTATCTTATATGTTACAGACGCTCCTTCTGCATACAAGTTTTCTTTCTTTCCGTCCGGTATTCGGGCGTGGAATGGGTTGCCTGAAGAAACCAGGAAAGCCACCACTTTATCATCTTTTAAAACTCTAGTAAGAATACAGGACTAAACACAAACCATAGAAATACGTAGGACGTAATAATCTTCTGTACAGAAGGAGCGTCTGTAACATATAAGATATGGAATAAGTTTCCAAATTGTAGGGCAACAAAACATGTTATCAAATTTGTTTTTAAAAAACTTTGCTGAATGCGCTTTACTGGCGTCAAAATGTGGAACGTGAGAAGAAAGTCAATGTAACCCGGTAAGCATGGGGGAATTAAAAAAAATATATGTAAAAAATAATAAACCATTGCATCCGTGAAACTTTCAACGATTTGGGTCGACATGGCCAGGCTTGAACCTCTGCAGGACTGTGACCTCGCAATGAGGTCTGGTTCTAGAGACTTGTGACTGACAGTTAATGAGGTCAAAGTCTGGTCCTAGTGGCTGTGTCTGGCAGTTAATGAGCTAAAAGTCTGGTCCTAGAGACTCGTGTCTGGCAGTCAATGAGGTCAAAGTTTGGTCCTAGAGGCTCGTGATTGACAGTCCATGAGGTCAAAATTTGGTCCTAGAGGCTCGTGATTGACAGTCCATGAGGTCAAATTTTGGTCCTAGAGGCTCGTGATTGACAGTCCATGAGGTCAAAGTCTTGTCCTAGAGGCTCGTGTCTGGCATTCAAGTTTCCGTCTCTCCTCTCGTGCTGCCTACGTTAAATGATAGAAATTTTGTTGAAGTCCCGAAAGGTTTATTTTTCCTTTACTCCTTATAAAATTACTTCCCAACTATTTTTTTTTCTTACTCCCAAGTCTTACATTATCTTATTGACGTATTGCAAAATTGCCCCTATCTCCCCCCACCCCCAAACCTTCACCCGCAACCCACCTTTAACAAATAATTGTAGATGTCCCGTCAGACATTTTTGATTTAATATGAGTCAAATATATTTGTTGTTGAAATAATTTTAAACACAACGTAGAAGAATTCTATAACTATAACTTGATAAAGTGGGGAGCTTCGCAGAAGGTAGTGAGAGGCATAGGATGGCGTCACCCAGGGCAGTAGATCAGGGTGTCGCCCCTCCCCCCCCCACTCCTCACGATTTACCTTTTAGACCCCTTCCAAGTCTGCCAGGGCCAAATAACAGAAACAGAGAATTTTACACTTTGGTGTCACCCCTTGTGATGGTATCACACGAACCAATGAACCTTGAAGGAAACTTTGACCGTCGCCTACGGACATTAACATTCAAGCTGCTGGGCTCTATGACCTTACTGGTGTTATCTAAATTGCTGTTTACATTTTCTTTAAATGTTCAGTTTACTGTAGTTTTAGTTAACGAGTGTGACGAATGCATTTACAGCAGGAATAAAAGTTTGTAGAGCTCAATAGTATGTTTTTGGATATATGAAATGAGATGAAAGGATGGTGGCTATGTTGCATTCTATAGTCGTCATGTCCGCAAAAATTATGCGCGTTTTGGACGAGTACCCGCGCAGCTTTTTTTCAACAACATTGACAGCCCTAATTATAATTGGGGATGTACCGGATTTAGCTTCCGGCAAATAAGAAATCCGGCCATTTTACAAATTGGGCTTCGGTTCCAGCAGAATTTCACCTCATAAATCCGGCTGGTCATAGAGCCATATTATAGATACATGTATATATATAATTCATCTGGCTCCGGCAAATCCAGAATCAGTGGCGTAGCTGGGGATTTGAGGCCCCATCATTTTGACCCTTGGCGTAATATATATTTAATGTCAAAAATCTTTTAAGACACTCCTTTGGGCCCTCCCCTCAGTAAGGGTCCAAGGCATTTTCAAATTTGGAACTGCTACCATAGCTACTGTTTGGAATCTTCCCATTTTTACAAATCCGACTCCGCCGGAAGTAGCATAGAATGTCGGAAACGATTATATTTTGTGGCGTACGCCACCGACGTCACTTCCGGTCTATGACGTCACATGTGGTGGGTGTGGTTACTTCCGGGTTATGTTGGGGTCAAATCCGGGTTATGGTTGGGGTCATTTCCGGTTATGGTGGGGGTCATTTCCGGTTGTGGGTGGGGGTCATTTCCGGTGGGTGTGGTGCCAAGATGGCGCCGAACATGTCTAAACACGTGTCCAAGATGGCGGCCAAGATGGCGTCCAAGATGGCGGCGAACATGTCTGAACTTGTTGTTCAAGATGGCGGCTTGGCGCCAAACACGTAAGTTGTTTTTTAAAAATTAGTTTATTTATTTCTTTTATTTATTATCAATTAGTTATTGATTTTATTAAACTTTTATTGATTTCATTGTATTGTTATTTGAAATTCATTAGTTATTTCTTTTACTTGTATTTACTTTATTGTTATTAATTTTATTAATTACACACTGATTTTAATTTATTTCTTTTAATTAGATATTAATTTTGATTTGTATTGTTATTAATTTTATTAATTACATATTGATTTGTCTTTGGTGATTAATTTTATTAATTAGATATTGATTTTTATTAACCTTTTGGTATGTTTACTTGTAAGTACTTTAAGTTAATTTATTCTCAGTAAGGGGCAACAACTGTGTATAGGATTTAAGTAATTTAAGTTAACTCCCTTTGTTTTCTTTTATTTTGTTATTTAGTTATTTTATTTTTGATTTTATTTATTTTTTAAACATTTGCAGTGGTTCTTAAGCTTTTATATAATAGCTAATTTTTTTATTTTTAAAAAATTTTTTTTTTTATTATTTTCATTATTAAAATGGTTCTCAAACTAATTCATATATATTATTTTTAATTATTTTTTTATGTTTTTCATGTTGTCGGCTGATGTATTTTATTGAAGGTACCCCTGTTGGACATGTTTTGTTGGTAGCGGTTTTAATTATAGTAAAGCAGTGGGGCTGATGCTGGTATAGGTTACAATCAGAAATGTTGGCACCAGCGGGATATTTGTATGTTTGGGTTTATCACATAGGCGTTGTATAGGTGTAGTGGTATAAGGGATGTACAGGACTTCATGAAGGGGTGGCGGCTTTAATTATAGTAAAGTAGTTGGGGTGATGATGGTATAGGTTACAATCAGAAATGTTGGCGCCGACGGGCTATTTGCATGGTTGGGGTTATCACATAGGCGTTGTATAGGTGTAGTGGT
>MUZC01000132.1:584293-595117 GCA_002072015.1 Radix auricularia
AAAACAAAGGGAGTTAACTTAAATTACTTAAATCCTATACACAGTTGTTGCCCCTTACTGAGAATAAATTAACTTAAAGTACTTACAAGTAAACATACCAAAAGGTTAATAAAAATCAATATCTAATTAATAAAATTAATCACCAAAGACAAATCAATATGTAATTAATAAAATTAATAACAATACAAATCAAAATTAATATCTAATTAAAAGAAATAAATTAAAATCAGTGTGTAATTAATAAAATTAATAACAATAAAGTAAATACAAGTAAAAGAAATAACTAATGAATTTCAAATAACAATACAATGAAATCAATAAAAGTTTAATAAAATCAATAACTAATTGATAATAAATAAAAGAAATAAATAAACTAATTTTTAAAAAACAACTTACGTGTTTGGCGCCAAGCCGCCATCTTGAACAACAAGTTCAGACATGTTCGCCGCCATCTTGGACGCCATCTTGGCCGCCATCTTGGACACGTGTTTAGACATGTTCGGCGCCATCTTGGCACCACACCCACCGGAAATAACCCCCCACCCACAACCGGAAATGACCCCCCACCATAACCGGAAATGACCCCAACCATAACCCGGAAATGACCCCAACATAACCCGGAAGTAACCACGCCCACCACATGTGACGTCATAGACCGGAAGTGTCGTCGGTGGCGTACGCCACAAAATATAATCGTTTCCGACATTCTATACTACTGCCGGATTCCACTTCATAACGAGTTTCGGCTCGGGACAGATTTTATTTTTTTAAAGTGAATCCAGTGCACCCCTAGTTACGATATGAAATATACTGCAGACTTGCACTCAATACATAATAATTAAAATGCCAAAAGGCATACCTGAAACATGCTTGAGTTTTCAATTAGAAAATACGCCTTTGGGGGGGGGGGGTCCAAAGCTTTGTGACGTATTATTGGAGGGGGGTCTAAGTGTTTGTGACAAAGTATGACGAGGGGGGGGAGGAAGGGGTAAAAATCAGTTAAAATCGCGTGACTTCATTTATGGACGGCCATAAACAAAATTGTCTAGTAGGGTATTAGATAATGTCTGTCCATGTACGGTAACATGTGTTCAGAGTTTAACTCATAATATAATCCATTCTTTTGTAGCAGCAGGCCCTAATTATTATTCCTTTTTCGTATTTTCAGATTCTTTCCCCGTTTGATTTGACATGATATTTACAAATATTGACATACTAATATTTCAATCATAATCCAGATTGAAATCAACTTTTCTTTTGAATTTCACATTTTACACCGAATTTGTAGTTTATTTAATTTTAAAGCAGTATAAATAGTAGTTTTTTCATCAAATGGTCATTAAACTTTGAGAAATTTTTTATTACACTTAAGAAAATGTTTCTGGCATAAAATTATTTAAAATACTTTTTACGGGCCGGGGACCCAGTTTGCCATAATTTAACTTGAGTAATATAAACAGTGTCCACTGGATATATGGGTGGATTATTGACCAAATTCGATGCATAAAAAAATTAGATTGCCCGTAATTATTATTCTATAAGATTCTATCTAACTCTTTATTCCTTCTGGACCGGGGCCCCACATAATTTTTTCATAAACTTTTAAAGCATTTTTTTTCATTCAATTTTAAACACTTTAGAATATTAAAGACAGGTATCTCCATTAATGACCTAGTTTGAAATCTTCAGGCCACATGAGCTATGCACATCCCGCACCCATTTTCCACATGGGCCCTTAATGTAATGTTATTACCCTTTTCATTTTACACAACCGTGATAAATATCAACAATCAAGTATATCTTAGGGCGCAATAATCTTCTGTACAGAAGGAGCGTCTGTAACATATAAGATCCATTATGATCCAGTTAGTAACTAACAAAATAAATGATGATAACCATAAAATGAATTTTATTATAAAATATCACAGATGTTAGAACAATTCTGGTATGGAAATGGTAAAGATAGCCACAGATATCACAGATGTTAGAACAATTCTGGTATGGAAATGGTAAAGATAGCCACAGATATCACAGATGTTAGAACAATTCTGGTATGGAAATGGTAAAGATAGCCACAGATATCACAGATGTTAAAACAATTCTCATAGGGAAATGTTAAAGATAGCTACAGATATCATAGATGGTAGAAATATAATCATCCCTAATTATATATTTTTCTATTTGTTGTATATTTTTGTCCACGTTTAGATTTATACTCCAGTTCATGAGATTTAATTTCATTCACCACACAATTTCATAAAGTTTTATTTCTGGTCTGTAACTGTTACTGCTATGAATTGAGAACAACTTCACTTTCTACTGGTGTTGCTAGACGTTCCTCGCCTTCTCTAAATTTATACGGATTTTGATCTTCCATCAAGACCTGAAACATTGAAGAAATGATTTAATAGTGTCTGGATTGTTAAAAAATAGATGTAAATTGTTTGATTTAAGGCACTTTCCCTTGCTAAGCCTCATAAAAAAAAACGTAAATTTGAACCAAAAAATTATGTTACAAGACAAAGGTAATGTTACAACAAGACTAAAGTTAATGTTACAACAACACAAAGGTAATGTTACAACAAGAAAAAGTTAATGTTACAATAAGACAAAAGTTAATGTTACAACAAGACTAAAGGTAATGTTACAACAAGACAAAATAATTGTTACAACAAGACAAAGGTAATGTTACAACAAGACAAATGGTAATGTTACAACAAGACAAAAGGTAAGGTTACAACAAGACAAATGGTAATGTTACAACAAGACAAAAGGTAATGTTACAACAAGACAAAGGTAATGTTACAACAAGACAAATGGTAATGTTACAACAAGACAAATGATAAGGTTACAACAAGACAAAAGGTAATGTTACAACAAGACAAATGGTAATGTTACAACAAGACAAAAGGTAATGTTACAACAAGACAAAGGTAATGTTACAATAAGACAAAAGGTAATGTTAAAACAAGCCAAATGGTAAGGTTACAACAAGACAAAAGGTAGTGTTACATCAAGACAAAAAATAATGTTACAACAAGACAAAAGGTAATGTTACAACAAGAAAAAAAGGAAATGTTACAAGACAAAAGATATTGTTACAAGACCAAAGGTAATTTTACAACAAAACCAAAGGTAATTTTACAACAAGACAAAAGTTATGTTACGTCAAGACAAAAGTTAATGTTACAACAAGACACAAATTGAGAACAACAAAACATGTAGAGTTTGACTGATGACCTCAAGTAAACACAATCTGAGAACAACCCCATATCAAAACTTTCAGCCACTAACCTCAAATCTCTCAGCCAGCGGTGTCAAAAATTTCTGCCATTGGAGAGACAGCATGTTGTCACTAACATCCAGATATCGAAGGCGTTTCAGCTTCACCAGCGTCTCAGGAAGTTCGTCCAGGAAATTGTCATGAACATCGAGTCTCTCCAAGTTGAGCATGTTGTTGATTCCCACGGGAAGTTTGGTCAACTCATTGCGGGACATGTTGAGCACTTTCAGTCTGTGGATAAGTCATCACAACCACAACTTGAACAGTAGTGTGTTAGTGAAAAGGTCAGTTTAATAAAAGTGTGTCAGTAAAAAGGTCAGTTTAATAAAAGTGTGTCAGTAAAAAGGCCAGTTTAAGAAAAGTGTTTCAGTAAAAAGGCCAGTTTAATAAAAGTGTGTCAGTAAAAAGGCCAGTTTAATAAAAGTGTGTCAGTAAAAAGGCCAGTTTAATAAGATCACCTAAAAGTGTTTCAGTAAAAAGGCCAGTTTAATAAAAGTGTGTCAGTAAAAAGGCCAGTTTAAGAAAAGTGTGTCAGTAAAAAGGCCAGTTTAATAACATCACCTGTCGAAGTAACCCTTGGTGTCCTACCTGTACAGAAAGATCATGTCCGCCGGGAACTCATCCAACTGGTTGTTAGAGACGTTAAGAGTCAAGAGGGTGGCCAGGACGTCCATACGATTGTTGGGGAACTTGACTAGTTTGTTGGAGCTCAGGTCAAAATAAACCAAGTGATCCAAGTGGTTGAAATTGTCAGGTAGCATCTCCAACCTGTTGTCTGACACATCCAGGTGTCTGACCCTGTGTAGCTGGGGACAGTCAACAATTTCTTAGACCAACAACAGACAGTCAACAATGTCTTAGACTAACAACAGGCAGGTGCTCAAACAGACAGGTATTCTGAGTAAAGTAAACAATGTTCGACTTCCAAAAAAACAACAGGCATACCAATTGTCTGGTCTTCAAACGGACAAGTATTCCAACAAACGAGTATTCCAACAAAAAAATATTCCAACAGACAAGTATTCCAACAAACAAGTATTCCAACCAACAAGTATTGCAACAGACATGTATTTAAACAGACAAGTATTTAAACAGACAAGTAATTAAACAGACAAGTAATTAAACAGACAAGAAATTAAACAGACAAGTATTTAAACAGACAAGTAATTAAACAGACAAGTATTTAAACAGACAAGTATTTAAACAGACAAGTAATTAAACAGACAAGTAATTAAACAGACAAGTAATTAAACAGACAAGTATTCCAACAAACAAGTTTTCCAACAGAAAAGTATTTAATTAGACAGATCTTTAATTTGCTTCTCAAATTCTGAGAAAACTTTCATGTAACTTAGAGTAGAGTTAGAGCAAATATTCCAAGATTTATTTAACTTTACTCAATAAAATGTGCGGATATCTTTGTAACATAGATTATTTGTATACCGTATTATACCATTTCCAAATTTGTTAAAAAGTAACCTAAGACATATTCAAGATAAATTTTAAAATAATATTTTAGGAATGATTTATAACTTGACATGGTTGCTGTCATGTAAATGTCCACTAATGCTTACCTTGGCCAGATTCATTGAGAAGATGACCAACCAGTTCTGGGCCAGGTTTAAGTACTCGAGTTTGTGCAGGCAGTCAATGCTCATGGGAACTTCAGATATGGCATTGTTGTGAGCATCAAAGGTCACCAAGTTGCGGAGTCGGCCAATCACATCAGGGAGAGACTTGATCTGAAGGAAATGTACATCCTTCATTTTTAAACATGATTACTGGCAGAGGGTGCTATCTTCTCCATGTCATTACAAACAATGTTTAAATAACTTAAAACCTGCCAATTGTTTACATTTTCAAGTCTATATAATTACCTTTACTATCTTGATTAAAAAAAAACAAGCATACCATTTTTGAATCAACTAGATTTGATGACCTTTGTTATGCTGGTCTTGTCCCTTGTTATTTACATCATTTGTACCTAACATTATTTATCTACCCAGTAAATGATTCATAGCATCAATTGCTAGCTAATGCCAAAATTTCAAAGACTATCCTACCATGTTATTGGCTATCTTCAGTGTGACCAACTAGCACCCATTGCTAGTTTAAGCCAAAGACTATCCTACCATGTTATGCCAGCTAAAACCAAAGACTATCCTACCATGTTATGCTAGCTAAAACCAAAGACTATCCTACCATGTTATGCCAGCTACAACCAAAGACTATCCTACCATGTTATGCCAGCTAAAACCTAAGACTATCCTACCATGTTATGCCAGCTAAAACCAAAGACTATCCTACCATGTTATGCCAGCTAAAACCAAAGACTATCCTACCATGTTATGCTGGCTAAAACCAAAGACTATCATTGCTGGCTAAAACCAAAGACTATCGTACCATGTTATGCTAGCTAAAACCAGACTATCCTACCGTAAAAAAACCAAAGACTATCCTACCGTGTTATTGGCTATCTTCAGAGTGACCAGCTGTCTACAGTTGCAGAGTGAGGGAGGCAGAAAGTCCAGCTTGAGACTTGAGATGTCACAGACAGTCAGGAGCATGCCGTGCTGGTCCTCACCCATGTACATCAGCGGAGACTTTATTTCACCACTTTGAAGTGGCAGAGGATTGTTGGCTATACTTAGAACCTGAAAAGTTGGAGGCAATCAAAACGACAAAACAAATAAACAATTATTTCATTAAAATTAGTTAAAAGGTTTATAAAAATAGACTTATTTGTTTACTGACCAAAAAATTATGTGTTATATTTATAAGTCATTTTCAGATTGCTAACATATTTTGTACTAAATACGCTACAGTATTGTGGATGTTTTCTAGAGATAAACTAATTTATTTCCACTCATTCCATCCCATGGATATTTATAACATGTACATTGATTCAATCAATTCTTTGTCATAAAAAAACTCATGTAGAGGTCTCCAACTAAAGAAATCAATTCCACTTCCGTGTTACTTTTTTATATTTACACCGTAAAATGTTTTCTAATGACCTTTACAGTAACATTTGAATTTTCCTAATCTCATTCCCCCCTAGTAAGACCCCAATGACCAGGCACCTCAGACCCCAATGACCAGGCACCTCAGACCCCAATGACCAGGCACCTCAGACCCCAATGACCAGGCACCTCAGACCCAAATGACCAGGCACCTCAGACCCCAATGACCAGGCACCTCAGACCCCAATGACCAGGCACCTCAAGAGTTTCAACAAAGTAGCATTCAGTCAGCAGATTGTTGCTGATGTCGAATTCACGCAGCATTTCCAACAGCTCAAAGGAAGGCGGCAGGGAGGTCACTCTGTTATCATTCAAGCGGAGAACCTCAATGGTGCGCAGATGTCCCATTTCCTTGGGGAGCTCTGTTAGTCTGCCAAACAAAAGGGAAAACTTGACACAACACAGTGACAACTGTCAAACTCAGGCTGGTCAAATATGACACAACACAATGACAACTGTCAAACTCAGGCTGGTCAAATATGACACAACACAGTGACAACTGTCAAACTCAGGCTGGTCACATATCACACAACCCAATGACAACTGTCAAACTCAGGCTGGTCAAATATGACACAACACAGTGACAACTGTCAAACTCAGGCTGGTCACACATCACACAACCCAATGACAACTGTCAAACTCAGGCTGGTCAAATATGACACAACCCAATGACAACTGTCAAACTCAGGCTGGTCAAATATGACACAACACAATGACAACTGTCAAACTCAGGCTTATAAAATATGACACAACACAATGACATCTGTCAAACTCACACCTGTCAAATATGACACAACACAATGACAACTGTCAAACTCACACTGGTAAAATATGACACAACAAAATGACAACTGTCAAACTCAGGAGTATAAAATCTGATTATGACAGTACACAATTGTACATTTAGAAATAATGTGCCAATGACAGTACTTATGTTATTATTTTTTCTTCTCAGCAGATCTGCTTCTAATTACAAGTCAACATTTCATTATTTTTCTAATCTCTTATACTTGTTCACATGAAGTGTTTTTAAATCCTTTATATTAACTCCATTATTAACCCACTTCCCTGTATCCAATTGAGCTGAAACTTTGCAGGCAGACTTGTGGCGACGATAAAAATGATGCATCAAAATTTCAAGTCGATCGAATGTACCATAATTAAATAAATGAATTTTTAGTATATCTCTTTGTATATATTTGTAACATGTAAATTTTCTTGCTAGTCTATAGTGGGTGATTATTGTATTGAATAACCTTATGATTATTTTCCGGTTGCAGTGCGTATTGTGGGACGTGGTGGCCGAGAGGTAGTGCTCTCGACTGTCATAATGATGGTCACGAGTTCGAATCCACACGAAAGTGAGTATTTGTTCTCAGGGCCTGAGGAGTCCCTGAGTCACCCAGCTCCGAATGGGTACCTAACTAGACAATAGTTAGGCGGCTGGGGTAATGTGTGGAACTCCTATAGCCGTGGCCTGTGACCGCTGCATCACTTGCCAACAGATCATCTCTCATGGTCTGTGGACGCAATTATCTTCTGCATAGAAGGAGCGTCTGTATATCTAAGATATAAGATATAAGATATAAGGTATTGAACATACTTTTATAATATTTTCATGATCTGTAAATACTTATGCTAGTCTGTCGCATGGTGCATATTTTTATAAATTATGTTGAACAAAATCAATAATATTAGTTATGTCTCAAATATAAAGGATTTATAGTAAAAAACGTTGGTTCTTATGGGTTTATCTTTTAATGGTAACTACGCCTGGTTAGAATGTATGTAACATAATCTGTGAGAAAAATGATCTAAAAATAAACCTACTTGTTATTGGAAAAATCCAATGATCTGAGCAACTGGTTGGTGCCAAGAGAATCTTCCAGAATGGCTATCTGGTTGTTGCCAGCAAGAATATCTTTAAGAGAAACAATTCTGGAATAAAATATATTGTAAATGAGGTTGTGAAGAGTGTGAGTTTTGTTATCAATATCAGTCTGAGCTGTGCACAGCTTACCATTATAAAGTCATGAAATATTTGACATGTCATTTCTCTCACATAGTTAAAAGAAACTACACTCTATCATTCTTTGCATAACACAACTCAGAAACATTTTTGATACAGATTTTATAAGCTTAATTATTGAACATAACATGTCTTATTTTATCTATTGCATGCACTCAATCCCTTTTTTTTTTTTTTTTTTTTTCAATCCGAGTCCCGCTTAGCGGTGACGCAGAGAAAATTTGGCCGCCTCCGAGAGCAAGGACGTCCCGAGACGAACACAGACAACGGCGCGGCTTGTGCTTAAGACCAGGGGGCCACCAGGCACAACTCACACTCAACATCGCCGAGCAAGGCGATGCGGCGATGAACGCTGGATTTTATGGCCGCGACGGTCCAGAGCACGTCGCACGAGCAAAGCGAAACGATTGTTTTGACACTCATTCTATACAGAAAAATGTTAAACATTATGCTAATCCAGGCTATATATCTATTCTTGTATTTTCATGAGAGATGTGAATGTTTCTAGTGTGTTGGTTGTCCAACATTTCCTAATGAGATAAACCATCAAGTTTTACCTGCCTAAAGACTTGGGTAATGAAGAAACCTTGTTTCCTGATAAGTCAATCCTTATCAACTGGCTCAGCTTGTCTATGTCTTCTGGGATTTCAGTTATGTTGTTGTTGGCAAAATAGAGTTCTTCAAGGGAGGTAATTGTGATGATGACATCAATGGAGTTAAGGTTATTACCTGATATGTCAAGTTTCTGGATTTCAACAAAAGATGATAGATATAATGTTAGAATATTAAAAACTAGGGCTGTTATCGATTAATTTAAATTTAATCATTAACTTCTGAAAAATATTACTGAATAATTAATCGATAATTTTTTTAAGCTAAAAATAAGATGTATGACGTCATTAAACTGAAAATTTCAAGGGAAGTAACAAAAACATTTGACATTTTTTATTTAAATGTAAGTAGTTCAACATAATGTCAATGAACTGAAATTATGTTATTGCTAATTAAGAAAAAAAAATAATTTATATATCATTTTCCTTATAAGTCAGCTTGTTTTAAAGTTTTAGAAATTAAAAATCTTTTTTTTTTAAATGGAGAAGTTTGTACGTAAAAAAGCAAACTATTGTTAATTATTAATAATTAATTATTTATTAATAAATCGACATCATTGTATTATACATTTTCCTTAACTTTAATCACTATTTTATCGATTAATATAAATTTAATCGATAAAAATTTTTACCGATTAATCGAAAAATTAATCGATAATTTCCGCAACCGTATTAAATACGCTTAACAAATATGTATATGTTATAATTTTACTATATTACAACAAAATAGGAATCCCAACAGTGTCCTAACCACAACTGAACGCAAATAATCTTCTAAAAGTGTGAAACAAATGATGATCTTCAATGAAGATGCTGACCCCTGATCTTGTTTTTTAAAGGACTCCCATTACACCAACACCCTTGGCTCTCACCCAGAGATATTTCAGTCGAGGTATCTCCTTGGGTAAAGATTCAATTTTGTTATTTGACACATCCAGTTCTTCCAAGACTTTCATCCATCCCATATCCAAGGGCAATGCGGAGATCTGGTTGTCTGATGCTTTCAGCACAGCCAAAGAATATGCCTAAAGGAAGAGTCTACTTCAATCAATGGCAGGCAACAGATGGGACGAATTAGTTTTTTTTTTTCTGGGCGTATTTCAGGCACATAAAGCTGATAAGGTTTAATCCAATTCCCTTGCCTGTGTCTGTCTGAAAGGAATCTTGTCAATTAAATTTAGCACCACTTCCTGATTAGCCATAAAACTGAAGCTTGGCATAGATGCCTTTCTATTTCTGATGAAATAACTGTTTTTTTTTTAAAGTGGAAAATGTATTATTTCATTTAAACTATATTCGGAATTGAATCTCACAATTTCCAGGGCACAGAAGTTTTTATACAATACAAAAATTAAAAAACAAGATCTCATCTGCCCTTCTAACCACTTCACCCAACTTATATTTGTGAGCTTCAATTTAGAAAAAGAAACTTTCTAATAAATATGGCTGGCCACTGGTCAAATCTAATGATAGCCTGTTCAGACCAAAGCAAAGTTATAGTTCACTGTTATTTTAATGAATTTTCTAGCAGTTTTTGCCTAATGATTTTTTAATTTAATTTATTTTAATTGCTAGGATTTCAATTCTTAGGTTATATTCAAAAGAATTTTATAAATAAATTCATTAATAATATTTTGGCTTCATTTCAAAATACTTTTTGACATTTATTTTCAAGTCAAACACATAACTAAACTTGTGTTTGTTTCTGTGACATTTTAAAACATTTCTTTAATTGAATAACTAATGTGAGGTAAATATAATGCCCATTTTCTCATGAAATTAACAAAAAATCAAAAATATTAAAGCTTTGTCATTCTACATAGGTGATATAGAAGTCTTAAATAAACCTACTGTCATTGACATAGGTGATATAGAAGT
>MUZC01000006.1:21684-38591 GCA_002072015.1 Radix auricularia
AAATACCACTTAACTAAGTTCAACACCCCGGGGAATAATGTAAATGCTTTCATCGAATAGACAAAAAAACAATCATTAAAACTTGATTATCCCAAAATGCGTAAATTGTGACTAAATATTTTTATCACTAAGTTCTTCAATGTAATCTACTTTAGGAGCAATTTAATTAGGTAGCAAAAATAACATGTGATCTTTAAAACTAAGGACACAGAACTTGTCTTAATTTTTATTTTTGACAAACTCAATGCATTGTTATTTATGCAAATTAGTCAAAGATATTTATATATAAATTAAATACAAATAAGTCATAATAACTATAAAGCCCATATAATTTTTTGTGATGTCATTTTATCCCAACTTAGGACAAGACCTCAAAGACACATGTTGACAAAAGTCTTGTCTTGGGCTGATGACTTACACAACATATTTTAAAGGATATTTACTGTTGTCTACAACATGCCAATATTTAACTCTGAATGTGTTAAAGCGCGATAATGCGCGCCTCGCCACTATTACCAAAGCATGCCTATGTAGAACTCTCTTTAGAAACAAAATAACAAAAAATTAGGGCTGTTATCTATTAATTTAAATTTAATTGTTAACTTTTGAAAATATACCAAATAATTAATCCATAATTTTGATAAAAGCTAAAAATAAGATGTATGACATCATTAAAGTTTAGGCACTTGGATGGAAATTTCAAATTAATTTTAAAAATATAAAAGTAATACAGCTGTATAGAAATTGTTTTATGATTAACAAAATCATTAAGATCATCTTTTTATCCCAAGTGGTTCAAAAGTCATGATTTTTTTCTAAGACCTCATAATCACTTTTTTCACTAAGTTGTTTTCCTTCATATTTTGTTACCTTTTAGGGCATTTTTAAAAATCCTTATATCTTAAGTATTTAATAAAAAAATATTATAATTTTAGGAGATATATTTAAATATAAGTAGTTCAATATAATGGCAATGAATTTAAATTTTGTTTTGTTAATTAAGTAAAAACAATGTTTAATTTTTTAACATCATTTTCCTTATAAAAACAACTTATTTTAAAGTTTACACTTAAAAATCTTTTTTTTTTCATGGAGAAGGTTATACGTAAAAAAAAGCCTACTATTATTAATCATTAATTATTTATTAATAAATCGAAAAAATTGTTTTAATTATTTTCTTTAATTTTAATTGCTATTTTATCGATTAAAATAATTTTAATAGATAAAAATGTTTACAGATTAATCGAGAAATTAATAGTTAATTTCCGCAGCCCTATAAAAAATAAAAACTCTTCAGTGCATGAAAGAAGATGTATTCAATTTCCAACAATGTTTCCCTTGCTAGTGTTATTGCTTGATTCGCAAAGTTATTTGGTAGTTTTTCTCAGGTTTTTTTTTGAAGATGTGATTTAGCTATACTTTATTTATTACTAAAATAATAGTACTAAACTAGAAGGTAAATATAGTTTTAATTTTTAAGATGGTCTTTTGGATGCGTATAACAACCATTCTTATCCTAAAAGATGAAGTCAGTATGACGATTCAATAATATTTTAAATACATTTTCAACAATTTTTTTAAATTTCATAACCAGTTGAACACAATACTTACGGGACTGAGGAGAAAGTTTTCTGAAAACAAAATGGCACATTAAGAGTTATTTATAATTAAACATTATAGAAGATAAGATATTCCCAGAATACGTGACAAACTTGACCCACCTGCATGGAGAGTTTCCTTGGTGGAGGCATATTGCCCTCATACGCCATGATACTCCACCTGAACAAATAAAATAAAAAACTTCATCTCAGAAAAGCCACATACATAAATTGACATATTCACATACAGACATGTTCAAAATATGAAAGGCGGGCATGAGGCCGAGCTTTGCTCAAAATGAAAGGAATTAACTGAGGATTACTTCCCCTTCAATGAGTGTATAAAGGCACTGACCTGTCCAACTACAATATAAAGCCACTGACCTCTCCAACTATTATATAAAAGCACTGACCTGTCCAACATTTTAATCTGTGCGTGCTCGAATCTCTCCAAGGCTGCCGGCAGCTGTGTGTCATCGTCAAAGGCCGAGCCCCAGCCCAGAACTCTGGCTAGATCGTTACCTGTGCCAAAAGGCAATACACCTATTTGACACTGAAGAGAGAAGAGTTTTCATGATGGTCCAGTCAATCAATGATTTCTTTCATACCTTCCAGGTTTAATTATAACAAAACACCCTCCTCCTCCAGGGAAAATGTCGTAGAGTAACTCTTCTTTAAAGAACTAAGTTAAATATTTCTGTGACCATTGATAAGTAATATTTGTAAAAATACTAATAATGAATCTGATGATGAATTTATTAAAGGTAAATTTAAATATTGTAGTAATAATCTGAGGTGTAAGGGGGACATTTAAAATGCTGACATCTTGATAAATAATAATAATAAAATACTAAATGTGCACCTGAAGGTGATCTATTTTAAATGATGGGGTTGAGGGGGGGGGAGGGGTGAACAATGAATCTTGTTCAGTAGTCTGACTATAGGAGGGGGGGGGTGAACAATGAATCTTGTCCAGTAGTCTGACAACGTGATTAAAAAGTTCGTGTTATAGAGTCATCGTAATGGAACAAGTTAAAACCTAGTTATTTCCTTAAGAGCCCTGTGCGTAATGTATCATCTACCTGACGGTGTAAGTGTAATCTATGTGCCTACCTGATGGTGTAAGTCTAATGTTTCTGCCTACCTGACGGTGTAAGTCTAATTTATGTTCCTACCTGACGGTGTAAGTGGAATTTATGTGCCTACCTGATGGTGTAAGTCGAATTTATGTGCCTAACTGACGGTGTAAGTCTAATTTATGTGCCTACCTGACGGTGTAAGTCTAATTTATGTGCCTACCTGAACGTGTAAGTCTAATTTATGTGCCTACCTGACGGTGTAAGTCTAATTTATGTGCCTACCTGACGGTGTAAGTCTAATTTATGTGCCTACCTGACGGTGTAAGTCTAATTTATGTGCCTACCTGACGGTGTAAGTCTAATTTATGTGCCTACCTGATGGTGTAAGTCTAACTTATGTGCCTACCTGACGGTGTAAGTCTAACTTATCAATCTCTGAAAGGACCCAGCCCACGCTGCCATCACCTCCACAGATCAATATCCTGAAGGAATCGAATCGTTGAAATAGTTTTAACCTGTTCAGAAAACAAAAACAAAAAAGATTAAAAATGTCAAGAAGGAGAATTCTCCACAGGTGAGACCTAACACATGACCTTGATGACATTCAAGCTTCCAGCCACAGGTGAGACCTAACACATGACCTTGATGACATTCAAGCGTCCAGTCGGCACGTACCCTGGAAAAGGCCCGCCATTCATGAGATCAAAAACCTGAGCTGGATTTAACAACTGTTTGAAACGTCTTAAAAACTTGACACCCTGAAAAACAAGAAAACAAAGAATATTAATGTGGACTTTGATTCGTTTCCTTTTGCATGAATGAAAACACTGGTGACATCACAAATCAAGAAGTTTTAAGTAAATCAGCGGGTTGTCACAGTCATAGAAACACATCAGCCACAATCACTTTTTATCACCTGACAACTGTCAAACACTCGCCCGACAACCGTCAAACAATCACCTGACAACTGTCAAACAACGGCACGACAACCGTCAAACAATCACCTGACAACTGTCAAACAATCACCTGACAATCATCAAACAATCACCTGACAACCGTCAAACATTCACCAGACAACAGTCAAACAATCACCTGACAACTGTCAAACAATCACCTGACAACTGTCAAACAATCACCTGACAACTGTCAAACAATCACCTGACAACTGTCAAACAATCCCCTGACAACCGTCACACCTCGGCATCAGTTCCAGGAATGACTCACCTGATTGTCCCCACTTTTAGTATTGACGTAGACTAACAACGGTGACGTCCCTTGCGGTCGCCTTCCCTCCCAATACCCGTCACTGTCAATCGACGAAATGGCCGTTGGTGGGAGGATGGAGACACAACACTGGCCTAGTGGACACTTCCTGTACAGCTGATCTTTGCAGTAGGTATGCACCTGAACACAACAAATGGCTGTGATCAAGTGATGTTATTGATTTTGTCTTTTCTAAAATGTCATAACTCATTGTGTAATGTTCTATTTGTAAACAACAATGTTTTGAAGCATAAATACAAAAGAATCAACAAGTTCTCAAAATTGTTAGTATGGCAAAATTTTTTATTTTTTATTCAAGTCCAATTAAACAGAAGAATTAAAATAGAGCTGATAACATACTTCCTTCTCAATATACCTGTATTTACATATTGACTCGTTATCTTATATTAAATTTGTCCACCTAAAAACCCTGGACATTTCTATTAATAGAGTTCTCCCATTATATGACATTGCATGTTCATAAATAAATTTAACAAAGTTTATTAAAGTTTAAAGGCGGCTGGGTGGCGAGGTCAATAGTGCGCTCGCCTCACAAGCTGAGAAATGACAAACGCTAAGAAAGTCCTCCGCTGACCGGGAGAGGAATGGGCGCCGCCAGTGTCTAACAAGCCTGAGAATGTTCTAATGGAAACATTAGAATCCCCTACGAAAAGAGGTTATGGGACTAAAAAAAACAATTTAAAAAAAAAAAACATTTAATGGAAAGGAAATCCGATTATTTTTCTTCTTTTCTTTCTTAAAATTAACATAAAGTTTAATTGGATGTGTATAATATAGTTTGGTGACCATAGTAAAATATAGATTGGTGCGCAAATGTATAATTTATGATTTTGGTAGTCAGGATTCAAAATGTTAATGCTCTTTATGATTTGTAAAAGGTGAAAATGTGCCCAGAAGATTTTAGACCATTATTTTCAATATAAAGTTTATATTATAAAGTTTAAATTCTAATATCATCTATGTTACTTGAGGCAAAGAAGAGGCTTTTGACAATGGCTGCTGCAATTCTAAAAGGCAAAAGAACCATAACTCCTGGTTAGTATTGACCTTCACTCAATGCTATTTTTTGTTTTATTGCAAGGGCTTGTTCCATTAAATAACCTCGCATTGAAAAGCTTTCCTTCCTCCACCAATAGTTGCTGTGTCTAGCCATGAATATTTTATTTGGCCAAGGGACATTATCTGTTCAGCTTTAGGAAGACTGTATTCCGATGGGAATTTCCCCACTTACTGTCTGTCCTTTAAATTCACAGCCCATGTTGAAAACTCGTGTTTACAACTTTGTTTTCTTTCACCATTGCCATCCTCATCCAACTTTACCATCACCCTCCTCAACCTCCCTTACCATCACCCTCCTTTATCATCTCCCTCCTCCCCCTCCCTTAACATCACCATCCTCATCCTCCCTTTCCATCAACATCCTGACCCTCCCTTACCATCACCCTTCTCTATCATCACCCTTCTCTACCATCACCCTCCTTATCCTCCCTTACCATCACCCTTCTTATCCTCCCTAACCACCCCCCTCCTCAACCTCCCATACCATCACCCTCCCTAACCATTACCCTCCTGAGCCTCCCTTACCATCCCCTCCTCAACCTCCCATACCATCACCCTCCCTAACCATCCCCCTCCTCAACCTCCCATACCATCACCCTCCCTAACCATTACCCTCCTGACCCTCCCTTACCATCACCCTCCCTAACCATTACCCTCCTGAGCCTCCCTTACCATCACCCTCCCTAACCATTACCCTCCTGACCCTCCCTTACCATCACCCTCCTCACTCTCCCTTACCATCACCCTCCTCACCCTCCCATACCATCACCCTCCTCACTCTCCCTTACCATCACCCTCCTTATCCTCTCTTACCATCACCCTCCTCACCCTCCCTTAACATCACTCTCCCTTACCATCACCCTCCTTATCCTCTCTTACCATCACCCTCCTCACCCTCCCATACCATCACCCTCCTCACTCTCCCTTACCATCACCCTCCCTTACCATCACTCTCCCTTACCATCACCCTCCCTTACCATCACCCTCCCTTAACATCACTCTCCCTTACCATTGCCCTACACCATAAACACCTCCAGTCTTGTAAGCGCAGGACACTGCCACATGTTTTGTCACAGACACTACACTTGGCACTGACAGGAAGGTTTCCCTCCATCCACTGATGTGGCATAGAGATCTGAGAAAAGACAAGGAATTAGTCATAATAATAATACATTGATCATTTATATAGCACTGCATCCCAGCAAGGGACCAGGCTCACTGTACTTTACATGGAGATAATGACATATATATGATCATTAAATAAACATACATATAATAACCAAATAAATGACAGCAAGTTACACATAATGTTGTTTCATTCATTTTGTAAATTCATTTTGAAAAGATGCTTCTTAAGTGCTGACTTGAAGGAATTGGTAGTTGAAATACTACGGATGTGTGATGGTAGAGAATTACATTGTTTGGCTGCACAAAAAGTACACTACACCATTACTAATAGCCCAAACCTTACACTCCACCATTACTAATAGCCCAAACCTTACACTCCACCATTACTAATAGCCCAAACCTTACACTCCACCATTACCAATAGCCCAAACCTTACACTCCACCATTACTAATAGCCCAAACCTTACACTCCACCATTAAATATAGCCAAACCTTACACTCCACCATTACTAATAGCCCAAACCTTACACTCCACCATTACTAATAGCCCAAACCTTACACTCCACCATTACTAATAGCCCAAACCTTACAATCCACCATTACTAATAGTCCAAACCTAACACTCCACCATTACTAATAGCCCAAACCTAACACTCCACCATTACTAATAGCCCAAACCTTACAATCCACCATTACTAATAGCCCAAACCTTACACTCCACCATTACTAATAGCCCAAACCTTACACTCCATCATTACTAATAGCCCAAACCTTAAACTCCACCATTACTAATAGCCCAAACCTTACACTCCACCATTACTAATTACTAATAGCCCAAACCTTACACTCCACCCTTACTAATAGCCCAAACCTAACACTCCACCATTACTAATAGCCCAAACCTAACACTCCACCATTACTAATAGCCCAAACCTTACACTCCACCATTACTAATAGCCCAAACCTTACACTCCACCATTAATAATAGCCCAAACCTTACACTCCACCATTACTAATAGCCCAAACCTAACACTCCACCATTACTAATAGCCCAAACCTTACACTCCACCATTACTAATAGCCCAAACCTTACACTCCACCATTACTAAAAGCCCAAACCTTACACTCCACTACTACTTATAGCCCAAACCTTACACCCCACCATTACCTATTGCCCAAACCTTACACTCCACCATAACCTATTGTCCAAACCTTACACACCACCATTACCTATTGCCCAAACCTTACACTCCACCATTACCTATTGTCAAAACCTAACACTCCACCATTACTAATANGAAACAAAACAATGGCCCTTATACACCAAAAAAATATATGTGCGTCAATGTGTACAGTGGAAAAAAATCAAGTAATTAAGCAATTTTTCAAATTATATTACGCCCTTGAAAAGTGTCAAACAGTATGATCATCAACCCCTCATATGTCTGTATATCTACGCCACTACCATAAATAGTATTATAATAAACAATTATGAATATTACAGCAATAAAAAAGTAAGTATTCAATATTCTTTTGTTTTTCAATGAAATCTTTGTTTATTATCGAAAGTGTGATGGGGGCGGATTTATTTTGGGGGAGACATTATTTTACAGGGTAGGGGAGGATTTATTTTAATTGGGAGTAAAATATTTTCTCCGGGGGAGAACTTGTTTTAAAATGGAATCTCCGGGGGGAGACTCTGTATGGGGGAGGATTTATTTTGCAACACCGGCTCTCTCACGACAAGGATGGTTATAGATTGAATTCAGTGACTTTAAGTCTCATTCGATATAGCTCTCTGTAATCGCTTGGGCGGAAAAGAAAGTGTCGTGCCGGAGTATCAACATTTATACAGGTGTGTAATTTTATGCAGCTCTTCCTGATTGGATAGCCTCACTTTCGGGCAACCTTGACCGGTCATGTACTCCGCCGCATATTTAATTAGCGACCTTGATCCGTCAAGTGTTTCGTCAATAGTGACTTCCCCTTTTGCTTTGTTGATATTCTCGTGCAAATCACAGTGGGCTCACAAATTTCGTCACAAAGTTAATGTCGCACATTAATGTACCACCTCCAAGTTAATGTCGTACATTAATGTACCACCTCCAAGTTAATGTCGCATATTAATGTACCACCTCCAAGTTAATGTCGCACATTAATGTACCACCTCCAAGTTAATGTCGCACATTAATGTACCACCACCAAGTTAATGTCGCACATTAATGTACCACCTCCAAGTTAATGTCCCAAATTAATGTACCACCTCCAAGTTAATGTCGCACATTAATGTACCACATAAATGTACAACCGCAAAATTACTGTTACACACCCATGTAACACAGTTAAATTACTTTACCGCATCCATGTAACACCACAAAGTTACTATAACACATCCATGTAGCACATCCTAGTCACTTTTACATACCCCTGTTACACATTTAATTACTGTCACACATCCATGTAACACATCCAAGTTAGTGTCACACACCCATTTAAATCCTCAAAGTTACTTTAACACTTCCATGTAACACATCCAATTATTTCTTGTCACACATACATGTGACACATCCAAGTAACTGTAACACTCCCTATTAACACTACCAAGTTACTGGCCCACATCCAAGTAACACATCCAAGTTACTTTAGCACATACAAGATACTTAAACACATCCATGTAACACCTGCAAGTTATTTTAACACCTACATGTAACACCTCCAAGGCTCCTAAACACATTCATGTAACACCTCAACGTTACTGTCACACATCCATGTAACACCTCCAAGTTACTTAAACACATCCATGTAACACCTCAAAGTTAAATTCACATCCATGTAACACCTCAAAGTTAAATTCACACATCCAGGTAACACCTCCAAGTTACTGTCACACATCGATGTAACACCTCCAAGTTACTGTCACACATCGATGTAACACCTCCAAGTTACTGTCACACATCCATGTAACACCTCAAAGTTACTGTCACACATCGATGTAACACCTCAAAGTTAAATTCACACATCCATGTAACACCTCAAAGTTAAATTCACACATCCATGTAACACCTCAGAATTACTTTCACACATCCATGTAACACCTCCACGTTACTGTCACACATCCATGTAACACCTCAACGTTACTGTCACACATCCATGTAACACCTCAAAGTTACTGTCACACATCCATGTAACACCTCAAAGTTACTGTCCTACATCCATGTAACACCTCAAAGTTACTGTCCTACATCCATGTAACACCTCCAAGTTACGGTCACACATCCATGTAACACCTCCAAGTTACTGTCACACATCGATGTAACACCTCCAAGTTAAATTCACACATCCATGTAACACCTCAAAGTTAAATTCACACATCCATGTAACACCTCAAAGTTAAATTCACACATCCAGGTAACACCTCCAAGTTACTGTCACACATCGATGTAACACCTCCAAGTTACTGTTACACATCGATGTAACACCTCCAAGTTACTGTCACACATCCATGTAACACCTCAAAGTTATTTTAACACCTCCATGTAACACCTCAAAGTTAAATTCACACATCCATGTAACACCTCCACGTTACTGTCACACATCCATGTAACACCTCAAAGTTACTGTCCTACATCCATGTAACACCTCAAAGTTACTGTCCTACATCCATGTAACACATCCAAGTTACGGTCACACATCCATGTAACACCTCCAAATTACTGTCACACATCCATGTAACACCTCAAAGTTAAATTCACACATCCATGTAACACCTCAAAGTTACTGTCACACATCCATGTAACACCTCCAAGTTACTTCAACACATCCATGTAACACCTCCAAATTACTGTCACACATCTATGTAACACCTCCAAGGCACTTAAACACATCCATGTAACACCTCCAAGTTACTTTAACACATCTATGTAACACCTTTAAGGCACTTAAACACATCCATGTAACACCCCCAAGTTACTTTAACACATCCATGTAACACCTCCAAGGCACTTAAACACATCCATGTAACACCTCCAAGTTACTGTCACACATCCATGCAACACCTCCAAGTTATTTTAACACCTCCATGTAACACCTCCATGTTATTTTAAAACATCCAATTACTGGCCTACATCCATGTAACAAATCCAAGTTACTTTAACACATCAATGTAACACATCCAAGTCACTGTCACACGCCCATGTAACACCTTCAAGTTACAGTCACACACCTATGTAACATCACCAAGTTACTGTCACACAGCCATTTAAAACATCAAAGTTTCTGTCATACACCCATGTAAAACACCCATCTTACTGCCACACACCCATTTAATATCAGCAATTTACCAGCCCACATCCATGTAACTCATTTAAATTACTGTCACACGCATGTAACATCACCAAGTTACTGTCTCGCGCCCATGTAAAGCATCGAAGTTACTGTCACAAAACAGTATAAAACATCCAAGTTACTTTCACACACCCATGATATATATATGTAACATCAACAAGTTACTGTCACACGCCCATGTAACACATCCAAATTACTGTCACACACCCATCTAACACATCCAAATTACTGTCACACTCCCATGTAACACTTCCAATTTAACCATAGTAACACCAAGTTACATATATCCCCTCCACGTATAACCTGCAACACATCAAGTGACATCATCTAAACCTACAAATAAACTGTAACCTTCATACAGGTAACATGCTAACACTTTTTGTTTTGCGCCCAGTGCTGTATTCATGATGATAGTTCTTCGAGTTGTCCATTACTTCCATTGCGTGATGGATGAATGATCTCCGAGGGAGAATGAATCTCGTGCCAAGGCTATTGATTAGCGATATTTTCACAAGATTAATTGTCAATTTACAGACCCCTACAAAATATTTGATGATCTAATCAAGACAAAGCAGCTGGTACGCATTCTCCTCCACTGCGTTCGAAATAAATCAACACCTCTTCTATCACAAGCGTTTGATGTAAGACTTTCTTCTCTGTAGCGTGACTTAATTGAGATCATTAGAAGATAGTACATAATATAATTTTTACAATGTCTAATTGATCTGTTCTTTTATTGTTAGTACTATATTGCCTCTTCTGCGTAAAGGCATCTCTCATTTTTTTTTTAATTTTTCAAGCCTTAAAAAATCTCTTTATTATTGTTGCCGTTTATGTCATATGTTACCTTTTCCTAAATTTTCCTCAAGTGTTTCAAAGCACCAAGAAATTTTCCTAGCATTGTCAACTGAAACTTCTAAAAATAAAAAAAATAAGGTTTAGAAAGTGCTTCTTTTAAAAGTATTAATTTGAATTATTTGTAGAGATGAGTTTGTAACAATGCACTATGTTTTATATTTCTGACATGAGTCCCGGAATAGCTTTCTCCCCGTAACCCATTCCTCCCCGTAACCCATTCCTCCTCTCTCTCTCCCCTCCCTCCCTCCCTCCCTCCCTCCCTCTCTCTCTCTCTCTCTCTATCTAATGTATGTATGTATGTATATATGTATGTATCATTGTATGTTTGTATGTATGTAAGTAAGCATGTATGTAACATACATACATACATTGTATGAATGTAAGTATTTATGTATGCATGTATGAATGTTTGTATGTATGTTTGTATGTATGTATTTATGTATGTATATGTTTGTGTGTATGCGTGTATGTGTGTGAGATTGCTTGCGCCTGTATGTTGTTTGTGTGTGTGTGTTTACTAATGTGTGTGCCTTTGTGTGTGTGCATGCGTGCATGTGTATGTGTGTTAAATTTGTCTGGTCTCTCATTCATCAAACACAAAAAAGACTCAAAGAATAAGGAGCAATTTTAATATTTCCGGGAAATTTTTAATCAAACATGTGTATCAACGCTGACACGGATGACCCCATCGGGTCATGGCGCTGGACGAGGGTTATGTATCTCTCCGCTGCGCATTGTTGCACATATCACAACAAAAGTTGTTTGAGTTTCGACTGTGGACGCAGCAGCCGCACCCTGAATTTTTGGATGACCTCAGGAAGCTGTTCGTTCGCTTGGGCAAGTTGTAGATAATGACAGGGTAACTGTCATAGAAACACCTGTAATTTTAAAAAAAAAAAAAACATTATTTTAGAAATGTACACTGTTAAAGGAGCAAAGGTTTGTGTAGTGTAAATCTTTGGGAGGAGGACGATGGTCATTTAAAACCAATTAACACCAGGGCTGGAATAACACTCCGTTTTTTTCCGCGCAACGGTACGGATTTTAAAAAATCGAGAGGAAAAAAATTTAATTTGAAGGAATTGCGTAGAAAAGTTCCGAAAAATGATATTGTATAAATTTACCTTTTGAAATAATAAACGATTCGTAAATATCATATTATAAATTTTAAAAAATTTGATTTTAACCAGTGCCGTAGTGAGTTTCCAGACGGAAGGCTGTACCATTCTTTATATGGCACATATGGTATAACTAAATTGGATATTTTGCGCCCATGAAAAATTTTTTAAAAAACCCATAAAAATTGTGAGCCCCCAAAGTTTCACTATGATAAACCACATGTTGGTGCCCCTTTACCTTAACGCCTGGGAACATACTTACCGCACAACCACAAATTTCAACTACTCGGAACGACGCCGAGCACAGAAGGGTTTACTGTACAACGTTGATATCCACACTGATACGACGGACGTAGGTTCACATCAAATAAATATACAAGACATATTAGCAATGGACAGAATATTCACTGAAATCAGTTGGTGTATTCTGTAGCCAAAGATTCAGTTTTTTTTGCTTCCACTGCAAAATTGCAATGGCTACATCTTCTTAGTTAGCAAACGATGGTTATGAAGATTTGAGGCATATCGAATCTAGTACAAATCTTCAAAAATCAGAACACTAAAAAATAATTTTAACAAATTAATAAATAAATTAAATTGAAGTACAAAGTCCTGGTTTGAATTGAGTGTTCGTTTAAAAACTTTGCAGACAATAGATACTATTTCTCAAAGATTTTGGAATGCAGAAAACAATCATTGAATGCTGTTTTTTACGTGTATTTCGATCGTCAACCTTTTATGCAATAGCCGTTTGGCATTTAGAGGTTGCAAAGAAAATGTATCGGAACATCACAATGTAGTTTTTAAAGCTAGTCCAGCTTTTAGCATAATTTGATGCTGGTGTGTAGGAGCATGTAAAGAGGGCTTTTAATAAACAACGTAAAATAGCATATACTTGAATGAGACAATTCAAAATGATTATATTCACCTCATTGCACATAATGTCCAAAGTCACAAATTAGATGAAGTGAAAAATCAAAATATTACTCAATTATACAGATTGAACACATGACTTAAGTAAAATAGTGCAAATGACCTTCGTTAAAATGTGTGTGCGATGGAAAAAGAATACAGCATTCATGAATATTTTTGCGACTTTCTTTCGAGAAATGTGGGGATACAAACAACAATTAGAAACATCAACCCTGGAGCATTTTTTTTATAAAATAAACTTGCCACTCAATTAATCTAGTAATAAAAGATATGGCCAAATGTTCATTAGAATTCTTTGATATTCTCCAAAAATTGTACAATTTTTTCCTTTATCGAATTTTAGACGAGCCATTCTTTTGGAGCACGTTGAGAATTAACCTTATAACCTCCCAGTTACATCGGGTGAGAAAGTCGACTGGATGTTATAAAGCCGATGTGGTATCGAATCGTTTAAATATAGGATGCATTGCATAGCATTTACTAGGACAAAGATATCGGTAGTTCCGGTAGTTCAATGAGAGAAGAAGCACCAGGACTAACTTCCGTAACTACAACTAGATTGTTCAAGTTTCTTATTCTTTTGTCGTGACACGGTGTGAGGTATTAAACCATGTCAATCTCAGCGATCTCATGCAGGGCAAAAAATATGATATTGCACTGGCAATAAAACTTTTGAGAAGTTATGTTCTTTTTTTAAAAAAGAATTTGATATCGGATAATAACTTCAATTTCATCTTTGTTGATAACAATGTCATCCAAAATAGGTGTAAAAAAATTTTATTACCCAATACCTCGACATTGAGATATTCAGAGTAAAAGCTTTTTTGATTAAACTCAGGTTGAGCCTTTAATGCGTGCACAAGGAAAATACAAGCGTGAATTCTTTTACAACTTTGTTGACACTGCAACCAAGACTTTTGATAAAAGATTTTGTCAGCTGAAATATCACAAGTTATTTCTGTTTTTTATAGCATATATATGAACTAGATTAGTTTAGTTCAGTGATTTTGGCAAATTGAAAGAAATCCAGAACGCTTTTAACAGATGGAGAATCAACCAATATAAATTTTGTGATGAAATATCTGGGATGTATTCTCTGTTGAATAATTATTTAGAACATTTTAAGTTTTGAAATTCATGGGGAAAATGAAATATTCTCCATACTAGAGCGTTGCTCTGAGAATTTTAGTAACTTCCCATCAGGGAAACGTAATTTTTTCAAAACTTAAAATGATCGACAACTGTTTGGGAACATCTCACTCAAGTTTCCCAGAATTTACTGTATTAGCAATTGAGTATGACCTCAGTAACAGCTTAGGTGTTTCTAAATTAGTTCGAGATTTCTCTGAAATAAACGATAGTTTTAAATAATAGTCTGAATGGTAACTTTAAAAAAAAAAACATTTCAAGTAAAAACTTATTATAATTATTTGTGTTAATTACTAAGTTAAAATGATGTTTTTGGAAGGTCGCTAAAAATATAAAAAGGCATAATCCATTTTCTTTAGAATACTTACATTTTAATTACATAGGGGAAATTTTTCACTTTTGAATGGAGTTGTTCAAATTCTAATTCCGGCCATGTGAGCATGATCCTTGTCGGAAAGCAGTGAGCCGATTCTTGTCCCACAAATTTCGCTGTCACGTTTATGCGCCTTTAAGAGCAGCAGAGCTGCAGTGTACCTATAATAGCAGAACCCAACCCAAAGCAACAGAACAACAGAACACTGGTAGATATAGAATACCTGACAAAATAACTGAACGTTTTGGATGCGGATCATCTCTTTAACCCATCAAGAAGTATTTACCTTGTAGACAGTCGAGCCAATGCTACAACCTCAACAGAGCCACAGTGGAACTATGGTGTTGCATGGTGGACGCTGCCGTGAGAGACCCAGCCTTCAAAGCTTTGACTTCTTTAATTTTATGCAAAAGCGGAGACGCAGAAACATCGCGTGACTGTCTGGGGACCACATGACCCTTTTTAAAAAGTTTTTTTCCCCCCCATGCATTCTACTTTCATCGCGTTTCTTTTAGATGCGCATTGTGAGCCCATTAAAAAATCCCAGACGATGGCTCTGCTCCCAAAAAGATTCGGTTCACTCATTTGCTTAAAAAAGAACCATTTTTTAAAAGACATTATAGATTTTAAAAAAAAAATTAATGCTGATTTTGCCTCATAGAGGGCGCGACGTTGATTTGACCCGATGTATGTCTTTATTCCTTAAAAAACAATAAAAAGTTATGACATTAAATGTGGCTTTAAATAATCACTTTTTAAAAAAATATATATGTTATCAAAGATTATTTGCTTTCTCTAATGGGCATAAAAACAATTTGTAATTCAATCGTGAAAGAAGTCTAATCATTGCCGTTTTAGTTTGTGTCTTTCTCGAGGGGGGGGGGGGTTAATCCACAGGCTAATTATGATCTCACAAGTCATGTTAATCAGTGGATTTAAAAACCTGAATCCCCTAATAAACTGCAGCGAAACAACAATTCTAACGTCAGAACGCCCAGACCGAATTTTAGGATAGACGAAAGATAACATTTTGCTTAAATATACCCTATGTGTAAGTGTGAACTAGTTTATGTTCAGTCTCCTTAGTGACAAAGTCAAATAACCTCACTAGGTGTAGTGTGTATATCTTGTTAACTTACCCTAATTTACAGAAAAATGGCCAAAAATTATTTAAAATAGACTTTTAATAAGCGATTTTCATTACAATTGAGGCCTGAAGTATGTGAATTACGTCGCATTCTGAGTTCATTGGCCGGATTAAACTTCACGGGCATAAACTCTTGCAATTTTTCCATATACGTTTTCGAGCTTTTGTTAATAAATAAATTTCTATGCTATAAGTTGTTGTTTTTTTCTTTTCTAATTCCCCCAAAACCTGTCAATGGCTGATTTGAAGATATTTTAAAAGATGTTTGTGAAACAATTTTCCTCTGATCCAGAAATAGAAGCAGTTTTCACCTCCAGTTATGAAGCCCTCATAATTGATGAAAGGCGACGGTTGCGTGCGCGCCACGGACATTCTAAAACGTGGTGTATATATAGACTTTGACGAATGTTTTGGGGCCGTCCATAAATGACGTCACGCACCTAGGGGGGAGGGGGGTCACACTTTTGTGACGATGCGTGACGTGGGGGAGGGAGGGGGGTTGAAGAAATGTGACGTCACATCGAAAGGGTAACTTTAAATAAAACTTCCACTGAAATATTTGGTCACTTAAAATTTATTTAATGACTTTTTTTTTATTCAGTGCTTCTCAAAGTGCCGGTCGATAGGCCATTACGCTGGTTGGCGTAAGTTAACAAGACACGAAAATTAAATATAATTGTAATTTTATAATTCTTAAGTTTGAGAATCCACAAGAGAACATACGAAATTGGTTTCATGTTGACATCAAAGCGGGGTTTGATATAACCGCAGTTTGTTTGGTTCACTCGCGGCAGGAGACTGCGAACTTTTTTTTTTGTCGGCTATCCCCCCCCCCCC
>MUZC01000006.1:39803-53352 GCA_002072015.1 Radix auricularia
GGGGGGGGGGGTAAAGTTTTGTGACGTACTTTTTGAGGGGGGGTCGACGATTTTGTGACGACGCGTGACGTAGGGGGGGGGGAGGGGGTAAAAAATCGGCAAAAATCGCGTGACGTCATTTATGGACGGCCCCTTTTGTCATAAAGGGCACATACATGTGTCCCACGAGGGGCCGCAATGGGTAAGTGCGTGGGCTCATGAGTTGAACACCACTTACACAGCCCCAACCCCTATTTTACACTTACAACCATAGTGCACATTTCTTCTTTTCTACCTGGGAGTCAGCGCGAGCTCCAACAATGGATCTTTAATCTATTTAATTAACAGAACATATTTTTTTAGTTTGACTTTCGAGCAAATGTTGGATATTCTAGGCGATAGTAAAAGGTTTGGTTTTGCGATTAAAAATGGATTTTAATTTAAAATCAAAAACTTTTCTTTCCAATCTACAAACTGACGTTGTTTTTTTTTTACTATGACTACAGATCAATGAAGTTTTCGAAAAATGCAAGACCGCCCTAGGGGTGGCTACTTGTCAAATGTGCCTTAATTATGCGATAAAGTTAGTCATTCAGTCTTGTTGCTGTGTTATGGAAATGTCTTCATAAAACACAGCTGATTTAAATTTCGGAAAAAAAAAAGACTTGATCGCTTGATATCTAGCCGCTGAAAACCCGTAAATCCAGTAAAGGCAAATTTTAGCTCAAAGAGGACAGAGGTTGAAAGTTACTTCCGGGATTTGCCGACACTATACGGGGGATTCGCGGGATAACTTTAATCGTTAATGGTGTTGTTGCGATGTTGAAGATGATGTAAGCGTCAGGTGACTAAATTTTGGGATTCTGACGTCTGCCGACCGCTTGCGATCTGGTCATCTCAGATCAAAGCTAGATTTTAGAGTTTGTATGGGTCGCATGGCCAAGTCAATTGGATAGATTACTGATAGTCAGACGATTACATTATAAGTGTTTCCGTCCCTTGGGAGATCGGAATGTGAGTGGAAAGTTCTGTGCAGGACCTACGGGAATGGTGACGTTAAGAGGAAAGGAAGGTCTGCGGGTAAGAGAGCTTGAATCGGTCAGGATTAATAGTTCAAGGCTGTTGACTAGAATTTGCTCAAAATAATTATGGGAATCAAGGACAACACTTGCTTACCACTTCACGTTAAACAAGAAATAATATATAGCTCACACTTAAAACAAAACTTACTTAATTATTCTAAATCTACATCTTGATTATGCTATTCTCTAGTGTTGCGCCACGATGTCAAAATAGTTTTTGACGATTTCAATGCAAATATTGGAACTAGTCTACAGACCAACAATCGGAGAGAAACGTATGTATGATAAGAGCATTGACAAGGGAACACGTCTTATAGATTTCGCTACAGGAAAAGGAATGAGTAGCACACTATTACGACATAAACAAATACATAAAGCGGCAGGGATAGCGGCAGTTGGATTTACTCGTAATCATAGAAACCACGTACTCATTGACGGAGACATGGCTTTAACTTACTAGGAGTGGAAAGGTGTAAAGGGGCGGACTTAGGCCAGATCACATACCGGTTAGAAGCAGAAATAATATAAACAAAGAATTTGTAACATCCACAATAAACCAAATAAATGAAGAAAAAATACAATAGTCATTAATTGATTAGGGACCCAAAAGGTACCGAGGAATATAAACAGAAGATTTAAACTCATCTAGAACTATCCAAAAGAGAACCAGCCAGCAACGTTGGTGTAAACCAGTAATGGAAAAAGATGAAGCTAATAATTAAAAGGATAACAGAGGAAACGATTGGCGGCAGTGAAAGAACCGGATGGTATGAAGCAGATGGCAAAGTTCATTTCAAGATGCTGCTGAGGGAGAAAATAAGAACACGACAATAGTATAATGAAGCAATAAGGGTGGCCAGCAAAATTTGCAGATCAAAAAAATCGTGTCTGGGTGAAAATAAAATTATTAAAGACAGAAGAGTTATCAAAAGAAAGATTTGTTAGAGGAATATACCAGAAAAAGCAGGAAAAGAATATGAAAATCCCACATGATTGAAAGTACGGATGAAGAATATTTAAATTCTAATTGATTTGAAAGATCAACAAACCACCAATATTTCGATGTCAAAACCTCGAGAGCTAGAAAACCTGGAATTTTCTTAGAAAAACTTGACAGCTCAATATCAAGGATATGATAATGCGGGGAAAATCAAGGAGAACGTGTGGGGAAGCAAGCAAGGATTAGAAACATCAGCCCTCCGTGTTTATTTATGCCATGTGGTAGCCACTCACTTAACCTGGTGATAAATCACTTGGCCAAACATCATTAGAAGGCGTCAACTCCTTTTATACTGTCAAAAAGAGTACTTATTTTTTTTCTTCCTTGACTTTCATATGGGTCATTCTTTTAAGGCACATTGAAGGGCCAAACTTAAACCTATCCGGACTAATTTCGTATCTCGATGTACCACAGTATATGGATGCTGGTATCTATGGATCTATGGACGCAACCTTGAAATCTCTCAGGATTAATTTCGTATCTCGATGTACCACGGTATATGGATTGCAGGTATCTATGTCTAAATGGATGGACGTCCATTGGTATAATTAAGGAATCGGACGACGACATTATTTCTTTAGTTGCTTTCAATTAGACTAGTCGCTCATCAATCCAACACACACAAACACATAAACACATAAACACACACACACATACACACACACACACACACACACACACACACACACACACGTGAACACACAAACATACACACACACACAAATAAGAATAATAAGCAATTGTTGTTTAATATTTCCGTGAAAGTTTTATTCAAGGAACCAGGACTAACGTGTAAGATGGAGTAGTTGCTCTGCACAGGGCACATAAAATATTATTTTCGTTTCGAGAATGGACGCAGAGGCCGCATCCTAGGCCCTTTTGTCGTTTTGACAACTGGTTCTTAACAATATGGGAACTGTCATTGATACAACTGTTTAAAAAAAAGAATAAAGTCATTAAAAATGTACAATGCTAACGGAACAACAGTTATTTAAAGGCTCAATTAAACTTCTGACCACGATCCTTGTCGGAAAACCAGTGAACCGATTCTTGTCCTCCAACTTTCGCTTTCACAGGTTCATGCGCCTTTAAGGGCAGCAGAGCTACAGAGTACCTAAAATAGCTGAACCGACCCAAAGCAAGGCAACAATGATAGATACAGAATCTCGTACTAAATAACAGAACGTTTTGGGGCGCGGATCATCTCTTTAACCCATCAAGAAGTATTTTACTTGTAGACTGTCGGGTCGTTGCTATAACTTCAACTCTGAACACAGCGGAACCAGCTGCGTAGCATGAGATGTGCCGCCCGGGGCAGAAATCAAATTTGACGCCCCCCTTCCTCCCACGAAAAAAATATGTTAACGCTATAAAGTAAAAAAATAATTAATTAGAAAGTAATGATAAAAACACTATGTTAAAAAGAAAGGCTTCACTTCTTTAATAACATTAAAAGTTTTATGTTTTTTCCTCATGGCTGAATCTTTCATGTATCAATGTTTTCAGCCATGACATTCGCAATAGCCAAATTAGCTACAGATAGACAATTTTGGTGTAGTCGTAATCGATCATCATTATTTTTTTTTCTTAAAAATAATTTAAGAGAAGCACTTTTAACACATTGCATTATTAAGGACCCCCAGCCCCACACCCTCCTTTCCAAAAGTGGTGTATCTATAGATTTTGACGAATGTTCTTGCCATAAAACAATTGCTCTGTGCGACGCCCAGATAAGTCCCCCAAACTAGGGCGGCATATGGTAAAATTCGTTGGATCTTATGTACAGCACATATACCCTGCCCCACATTTATTTTACACTTCCAACCATGGTAAATGTTTCCTCTTTTCTACCAGGCCAGGGAGTCAACGCCACCATAAGTAATGGATCAATTTAATAAAATTGAAATAATTGTCAGTTTAACTTTCGAGCAAAGGTTGAGCGATATCGTATAGGAAATGGCAACATAATTTTAATATTTTTTGTTGTTGTTGTTGTTTTGGATTAAAATAACCACGATTTTTTAAAATTTCAGTAACTACCAAACAATAATTGGGTCCTTTGTCGTTAGGCCCATAAAATACACTGATGGCTCTAAGCGGAATGAGGCAATAAAACTGTCGGAGCCCTAAAATGGAGTTTCCTGAAAAACACATTAAAATCCTATAATAAAGTCTCAATTTAAATAAAAATTTAGAGGTTAATGTGTTACTGCATTCCTTGTCTATGCTTTGTCAAGCTTGAGACACACGGTCTCATAATATAAACAAACGTTCGTCCGAAGTTTCAAATCGTAGTGTTAAACTACTTATTCAGTCTTTTTGCCATGGAGTGGCAATGTCTTCATAAAAACAAAGGGAAAAAAGTCTTGCTCGGTTGAGGTTTAGTGGCTGAAAACCCGGAAATCCAGTGAAGGCAAAATTTAGTTTAAATAGAATCGTGGTTGAAAGTTATTTCCGGGAATCGCCGACCCTAAAAGTGGTTTTCGTGGAATAACCTTAATGGATAATGGTATAGTGACGATGTTGTTGATGACGTAAGTATCAGGTGTCTGAATTCTGGAATTCTGACGTCTGCTGACCGCTTGCGAGACGGTCATCTCAGATCAATGCCAGATTTTAGAATTTGTATGGGTCGCTTGGCCAAGTCAATTGGATAGATAAGTGATGGCCAGACGATTGCATTTTTACCGTTTCCAGCCAATGGGAGGCCGGATTGAAAGTGGAAAGTACTGTGCAGGACCTAAGGGAATCGTGTCGTTAAGAGGAAGGCAAGAACTTAGGAAAGATATTTTGAATCGGTCAGCACTAAAATTTCAAGGCACTGACCAGAAATTACACAAAAATATCAAGGGGATCAAGGATGACATTTGGTTAGCAGGTCACGTAAAGCAACAAACAAAAATTAATACATCGCCCGTCACATTAAAAATAAACGTCAAAAAAGCTTTACCTAAAGGCAACCACATACAAGAAAACGTAATGAAAAAAGTAATTTTTCGCCCACAAATTAAAGAAAAAAGAACAGAAAAATTAATTTTTTGCCCACCACATCAAAGAAATACCACTGCTAATCTTAATCAATAAAACTTTGCTTGATTGCTGTAATGCTCTAGATCTACTTTAAAATAATCCATTTACCGGCATCATACACATTAGCAATAACTGTTATAGTAGAACTAAAGAAGAATTGATATAATTCTCATAAATTAGTTTAAATGCAAAGAAAATTATAGAATATTTTGAATAAAATGATATTGCTTCAGCTGGATTAAATATTTTTTTCACTGCTAAAACTTTTTAATTATATTATTTCAAAATTGAGTGTGATTCAGATTTTGTACAGAGCACGACGCCTGGGGCAGAGGATATCCTTGTTTACATAACCACCTAGACCGGCGTCCCACCTAGATGATACGGTCGGCGATTTTTTATTGTATTTTACTATGAAACTAATAATAAACGACCCTTAAAAACAAATATATTTTTTACTATAAATCCCTCACATATTAGACAACAATATAAGTACAATGTCATCTGTAAAAGACGACTACATAGAGATACAAATGATGCACTAAAAAATTGATTATTTTCATTACGGTACATTCAATCGATCTGAAATTTTGATGCAATGCATAGTTAAGTGACACGTCTATGTGCAACATTTTAGCTCGGTAGGATCACGGGAAGAGGGTTATTTTTAGATTTTGTTTTTTTCGCCCCACCGAACACGACAGAAAAGACGGTGAGGTTAATGTAAGAAATTTAAAAAGAAATTAACACTTAGCTATAGTGAAATCCAGAACCAATTAGAGTCATCATTGCTCTCTTTAACTGGATTTCATCGCAGCTAAGCTTGTATTTCTTTTTTATTAGTTTTATTTGTTTTTGTTCTAGTTTTTTGTTGAAGAAAGCTCCATGCCGAAACGCTTGTTGTTTTGTGACGTCTTGTCAGGCTCAAACATACCCTGTTCGCAAATTATTCATCAACCTTTGATAAGAAAGTAAGTTAGTAAAAAAAAAAAAATTTTTAAAAAAAGGTAATAAAACACGACATAAACACCGCAAAACAACATAGTAACATAGCCCTTTTTTATGACAACAACGATAAAGAATTTTTTTCAAACGAAGTGGCAAAGACCATTATTATTACCTGCTACAACCTTCAATGCTAGGGTTTGCCTCACATAGAGAACAGTCAACGCTTGGCGGGAACCGTTCTTTGACGACGAGATCTTGGCCATCGTAGTTGTCTGCGTCCAACATCCCCACGGACATACAGGACATCAGACTGGCCGCTTGGAGGACGAGCAGCAGACGGACATGGGGCATGGAGCTGAAACAGTAAATCAATGGAGATTAAATGTCCACGGTTTCTATATTGACTTGCGGGGAGCTGAAACAGTAAGCAATGTAGATTAAATATCCTATGGTTTCTATCTTTACTTGCAGGGAGTTGAAACAGTAAGCAATTGATATTAAATCAGCAATGGATTTGATCTTGACTAGAAGGGAGCTGAAACAGTAAAACACTGGAGATTAAATCAGCCATGGTTTTGGTCTTGACTTGCACTTGCAAAGTTAAAGGCACTCGTGAATTTTAAAGGCCCGCTCTTTTTACGTCTACTTGATTCGGGGCTAAAACACCATCTTGAACCATCGGAAGGTGTATTTAACCACCACCCCCTAACACCACCAAAAAAAAAAAAAGTAAAAAAAATAAAGTTGTGGTGGGTGATTGTGAAACGATGGACCATACGAGAACTACATGGTTTGATATTAAGAAAATATTTCCTCTTTGTCTATTAAAATAAAAATAGAACTTAAATACAAAATATGAATCAGAAGATAAACAATATTTTAAAATCTTTTAAAAGCTCTTTATTTCCAAATTAAGTTTAATCCATTAGTTGTTTTTTTTAACAACTAAATTTCGAAAAGTGCCAAACGCAAAAAAGTCTGATGCTAAAAATGTTAATATAATTTATTTCATATTTTAAAATGCATTTACACTCCACTATGCATAAAGATCAGTTCCACCTATGCAGTCATTTTTTTTCACAATTAATTTTACAATCCTCTTTATTACCTTTCACTAGTGGAAATTCTTTGTCTTTTAAAAAAATAACATCTCTTTAAAAAAAATTATTTTACACATTTTAATAAAATTTAAAATGAATACCTCATAATTTGCACACAGACTCGCACAAAAAAATCTCTTTCCTATCTTTCAACATGTTTTTCTCTACATGATTTTTATTGTGGATGGTACTGAAAGCTGGGTACACCCCCATCTCTTTTCCCCCTAAAGCCATCCTAAAACCAACACCCTCCACATTCAGAGCCGTCTTTACGCCATTTTGGGCCCCTGGGAGAAAAAATTGTGTTGGGCCCCCTGGGCAAAGAAAGAGTGCGCCCCCCCCCCGCTGGAATAAAAATAAAAGTACATAAAATATATAAATTAAAATATTCACATGGGGCCCCATTGCTAGTGGGTCCCCTGGCAAATGCCCAACGGGCTTATGTGTTAAGACGGCACTGCCCACATTCTAATTTTTCAAAGTTATCCAACATTTCAATTCTTAATATTTTAATACACAAAATTAAATTTTATTCGAATAGTTTATAGATTTGATTGTTTTTTTAAAAAAAAGAGAAAGGTAGTTTGATGGGAATTACAATTTTTAAAATGTTGTTTCCGTTTCAGTGGAGTTGTATAAGAGTAAAGCTGTTGTTCAGGGCCGACTATTCACGTCGTATCTAATACTCTCCTGGGGGTTCAATTTGATCGCTGCTATATGAGAAAAGGGGGGATACAGTTTGTAAAAGAATGAAGAATTTTAGACAGAGTAATAGAAGCAAATCGTGTATCCCCAAATGTTTGTACGTAAAATTTAAGACTTCGTTCACCAATCGATATTACAAGATCTTGAAAAATATTCATTAATCATGATCCGAATCGAAATGAACAGGTTTTCAAACTTAGCATTTCTAACTGATTGGGCCTGGGGCCTAAATATCGCTTTTTTTCTTTTAAAAGCTATATAAATATTATTGTATTTATTCTATCGCTCAGAAGCTTTGGAAAATTCTTGAACACATTCCCGCAACGAGTTTTTGGCATCAGACTTTTTTTTTTTTAAACACAAATTTTAAGGAGCTGTGGGCCCAAAATGTATTTTTTCTTCCATTTACGAACTTTGCAAAAGATGTTTTAAACATTGGCTACTAGGCTAATGTACAGATCGTGACAAAACTTGGTACACTCAACCCTGATGGCATATAATAAAATATTATAATGGCTTGAAATCCTAATGTCCTATTCCTTCAGCAGCGGTGGCAAATGTTTTAATGTAAACTGCCAAGATTGTATTCCCGATGTCATTTTACACGCTCTTGATAAATCATGACATAGTCTATATCGCATTCAAGATCCACACTGAAATCTGCGGAGTTTTGAACTTTACATCGATGAGACCTCCCCCCATCCCCCACCAGCCCAATGACTTTTTTTCCTTTTGATCTATATAAATATTATTTTATTTCCTCCGAACGCCATGAAACTTTGTGAAGTTGTCAAGTACACTTTTGTCAAGGTTTCTTGCATATTTTTTAAATTACCAGGCATTGGTTTCTTTGAATTTCCTATATTCAGAAATCATTTCAATGATGATGGTTGGCTAGTGTTATATAAAAGCAAAAGACATTAGTAAAAACCAATGACATTGATTAATTTAACATATTAGAAACTGCTAAATATTGAAGTGTCTTAATGGATTTTTTGTTTGAACTATCATAAAAGCTTCATGTGATACACTTTTCAATAGGATAACTTGATTTTCTTTGTCTGAATACAACAAATGTAACTCTTTGGTTTGAAACATAACAATAGATTTTTGTGGTAAACAAAGCCGAGTGTTAGGTGAGTATGGGAGCGTTTATGAGTAAACTTGCAGAAGACCATAGTCGTTAGTTATGTTACGAACATGGAAAAAGATTGAAAATAATGAGAATACTATATACACTGCACGGGGCGTATGCATATGCCGCAGACTTGCTCATGGATAGTATAGGGAAAAGGGGGGGATGAACACAAACTACAACACGAAGAAATCAAAGCAACGCGGGTGAAGGTCGGTGGGGAGGAACCATCGACACATTGTTGGTGTCGAGACATTCGCACTAATGTTATTTACCTGCCCACCACCCTGGTAGTAGTAGTAGTTGTAGTAGTAGTGGTGGTGGTAGTAGTAGTAGTAGTTGTTGTTGTTGTTGTAGATATAGTGGTAGTGGTAGTACTAGTGCCCCGGGCGCACTTTACCAGGGGTGGCAAATTCCTAGTAGTTAATTAGTATCTAACAACGAAAATTGTATATAAGACAGTCAAGCTTTAAATCGAACTATAACAACAGCCTAAACAGAAATTACCGGTTTTAAAAAGCGATAATGACACTTTCCAAAGGCATATGAATGTTTCAACTACCAAAACCTCAAACTTCTCATTAGAACACCACAGAGAGGACAAGACTGTTGCAAATATGGCTGTATTCTGGACCCGATGCATTTTCTTGTTAAATAAGTTCGAGTTCCCCGAGATCATCGTGGGGGGGGGAGGGTAAAATAAAACTTGTCATCTAAAACTCAAAGCAATCTCATAGTAATTTTAGGAGATACAGCTCGAGAAAAATCATCTTTCTTTGAAACAAAATGCCAAATTTTGTTCCATTGTGTTCGATAGTTCACATAAGGATCAAACAAGTCCGTTTGTTTAATAAGTAAAGATTGAAAATAAGCAGACGTTGCAGAATCTTTAAAGGATTTCATTAAAACAAAAGTGAAACGGCTTACGGTTTACGACATTTCTGAAATTAATTTAAATAAATGATGATCGTAAAATAATCGATTTTCAGTGGCCCAGCGTGGCTTTATACTTTTTCGTGGCAGGAAAGTATACAGGCACAGCCGTCTTAACACCCTTTTGGCCCCTGGGCAAAGAAAGAGTGTCTCCCCCATAGTAGGAATAAAAGATAAATACATAATATATTTAAATAAACATATTCCCATTGGGTCCCTATGCTCGTGGGCCCCGGACAAATGTCCAATGGGCCTCTGCGTCAAGACGGTCCTGTTATACAGGAGTTAAAGATAGAATAAAAACATAAAATCTCACTGTCAAATCTCCTCAAACATTTAATTAAACCCAATTTGTTTACATGATACTCAAGCTGAAACAAACTCTCTAATTATTTTAGTACACTGAAGGTTGTTGCGCATTCTTTTCCATGTCCATAAGCCGTTTTGAATATCAAACTGCTTCTACAATCAAGGCATTAATCAGACTTTAGGATACTAAAGTGTGAGTATACCATGAAGCCATTTTGAGGTTATTATGTTATTTAAGAAGAACTCACAGAGGCAGAAAAGAAACTCAACACACGAACAGACGTAGAAACTTTGGTAATCGCAATGAAATCTTTTTATTTTCTAAGTTATGTCAAAGATAACAGAAATTATTTACAAACTTATATTGTTAAAAAGGCTGCTCACATAGAAACTAAAGGGATTCTTAAAGGATGCTGTGACATTTAATAAAATTGTGTGCTTTATTTTAATCGAATTTTCCAATCATAGAACGAGAGATCAAATATTTGACGATCAAAGGGGAACATGTATCTAAGCTTGAAAATAAATATGATTATCGTACACCTGCTAATCTACTGTCTTTTGACATTTTGCCTTCAAATTAGAGTATTCAAAATATCTCAAATGAAATAGGCATTGGAATATTTTAACACCGCGGGTTAAAAAAAGAATTAATGAATATAAGACCAGTTGATTTATTAAATTTTATTAAGATATCTATGCTCGAAGTTACTCTATTATTATTTATTCGAACATTGCTTACAGCTATCTTAAGTAATGAAAGGTTTTAAATAGGTTTTCTAAAATGAGGTTAATGAAAAATTAATTGCGAACATTAACGAATACACCAAAAATGTATAATCTATAGCAATTGTAGCTATTGACAATGGCAGGGCTGAAAAAAAGTGATACAGGAAAGTTTAGGCCACGAGGGGAAAAAATTACGTAAACTTTATTCAAGAAATCTAGCTTCACTTTTTTATTCTAATATTTCTAGCATAAAAATGTAATGCTTCCTTACTATTACTTTCTAAAAAAGGATCATTTTTATTTTAGGGCGTCAACATACTTTTCGGGAGGGGGCGGCAAATTTGGGTTCTGCCCCGGACGGCACATTCCCACGCTACGCCGCTGCTAGTAGTAGTAATGACATACTTAATTGCCTCCTTGCGATATTCTAATTTTTAAATACGTTGCTGATGGCGCCTAAATTTTGTTTTCTCTTTCTTTTAATGATTTAGCGCCAGATCCCATGTAAAAAATAGTTTCCCAAATTGCATGCGATGCACGCGGAAAATCTCGCACTCTCTACAGGCAAATAACAGATCACAGAGGAGTCCCTAGCTGGCTCTATAATGTAATCCATAATTCAACAATACAACAGCAGATCCATCATCATGGAAAAATATAGCTGCCCATTAGAGAGCCCTATGGAAACTACGACAAAAGAGTGCGGCAAAAAAAAAAAAAAAGACCCGATGAGAAAGAAAGCTCCGCCTCCCTTTCCCTTCCCACAATCACATCACAGCAAAAACCTCTCACAAATACAGCACAGTGAAACAAGAGAAGAAACAAGTTAACTAAACAACATTGCTGGAAGCCATCGTGTTGGCCACGGTTATTTCCTGCAACTTGCCCGGCATTCGGGCAATTTCCTGTTTATGGATGACAGTCAGGACGGACCGTTGAACCGTCAGAGTGTGTTTATCACTTCTAATAAATGCGGTCTCTCATCGGTGTCCTTCCCCCACCCCATCCCCTGCCCCCAACGAAGCTGAAACCGTGTACACATTCATGATGTAGAATTGTTTTTTGTTTTTTAATTGATAAAACGTTTTTGTAGATTATTTTCGGAAGCACTGTGGCATTCAGTAAAACTGGCCGATCAGGGCAACGTTCCGATTTTTAAAAATATGTTGTGTTGTTGTTTTTTTTTTGTGTTTTTTTTTTGTTTGTTGTTGTTGTTGTTTTTGTTTTGTAAGTGTGTGTTTTTTTATTGCTATTGTTTGTTTTTTTTAACTTTAGCTATAGTGCATCTCAATTTGGGGTCCAGGGGCTTTTTATGTCACTCAAATCTTTCTCATAGTTATAAAAAAAAAGAAAGTGGCTTATGTTGCCTACAGAGCTCTGTAAAGACCATTTAAAAAAAAAACTTGACGCCCTTAAAAAACATTTTAAAAAAAGGATCATGTGTTTCCTAAAATAGAATGAGAGCACCTGATTAATTTTTTTTTAATTCCTAATCATGGATTCTCGTAAAGTAAGAACAGGCTCTTATTGCTGAGCAAGTCCCGGGGTCACAATGCAATCGTCTCCTCTGTTCATATATCCCCCATTACCTCATCCGAACTCATCTATATTTAAAAATTAAATATTTCAGAAGTGAACGTGCGAGGCGATGAGGTTGGGTGAGGCATGACGGGAAAAATAACTGTTAAAATCAAGAAGCAATTTTAGAAAAATGGTTATGGATTTGTGTGAAAACAATGCCTTCAAAAACTGTCGGCAAGTGGATCCAAATCTAAAATGTTTAATATGTACGATTGCCATTTTGTGGGTCAAGTTGATTAAAACTCTTATGACTCGGGCAGACGCCTCATGATTTTACTAGCAAGCCTCATCAAACGTGCTTCGCCACAGAGATATTTCTGCACGGTTGTTTGAGCCGTGCCTGTTGAAATTTCCGGCAGACGCCGGGCACTTAAGCCTATAGGTGTTCAACTTTCTCCCCCGCATCACCACATAATAAGCAACCGATATCCCTTCTGGTGTCAAATCGCAGTTAAACGCCACTAAGAAAATGAAATAGTTAAATAACAACCATATGAAATTTTTAAAATCAGTAAATCATTTATAGAATAACATAAACCTAGCACATGTAAATGTCCCAAACCAGTTGACGTACAGAAGTACGAAATTAGCAATACCTAAAAAATAATTGTTAGTTCAGTCAAAGTAAAATGTGATGACATTTACATTATAATTTTTTTAATGCACTTTGTAAGCAAAGTACTAAAATTTAGACACAGAAATTCTAGGATATAGACATATATATATAATATAATATATATATACATATATATATTAGACTAGCAATTTGTCCGCGCTTTGCTGCGGGAAGATGGAGTATCAGTGATAAGTGAGTGCATAAAAAAACTATATTTTGGCCCCCAGCGCCCATCAAGGAATATTTTAAATTTTATTTCACCTGCTGCCATCGTGGAAGTGTATTTAAAAAATCCTCAACGTTTTATGCGTTACCTATTTGGGAAATAGGAAAAATAGTGCTTTTCAATTTGTATATAGCACATATTTGGAAAAAACACGTTTTTGAGGTCCCGGCCCCAAT
>MUZC01000006.1:56508-71331 GCA_002072015.1 Radix auricularia
GGGGGGGTATTGTTCGAGCACTGATAATTGTCACCTACGCCGAAAGCAAGGCGCCAAGCGATGCGTTTCGACACCCAAATACAACATTGTGCCGGGCTGATGAGATAGGGGGGCATTGTTCGAAGACTGATAATGGTAACCTCCACTGAAGCTTCTGGCACCAAAAATAAACAACATTGTGCTGGCGACGGAAACTATTTCCGGTCATTGTTTAGAGGGCCGATAATTTTCACCTACCCCAGAAACGAGGTGCCATATACACAACATTGTGCTGGAGACCAAGTCCCATAAATCTCTGCCTAATTGAACAGAGGGCCCTTTGTTTGGGTGCGTGGTGAGGGGGGAGCAGTTGGGGCGCGGGCATACGGCCATATATATATATAGGTGTTAGGGGGTATAAAAATTGTTAACTCGTGTTTCCAAAGATGTTTTTATCAATTCATTTTATTGTTATGATTTATATCCCAAGCGGTTTACACGTAGACTTTTGTTCATTAATTTCCGTCAAATTGTCGCGCTATCCGGGGCAGTTTGTGGAGTATTGAGGGGTGGGTTGGGAGGAGAAGTGGCAAAGAATAATCGCCCGTAAATAAGCGGAAACGGTGCCGTCTGAAACTCACCTTCCGGAAGTGGGAGACAATACCCAGAAATCCTTTTAGTCAGCTGACAAGGACGTATGTCGCCCGCTGAGACGGAATCGTCTGCCGATTAATAGCAAACAATGAGTGAGAGGATCGTTTAATTTAATATCGATCGGCGGCCATGTTTAAACTCCAATGGTTTTGACGTTTTACAGTGTTACTTTTTATGTCGTTTGTTGAGATGGTTAGTTAAATAAACTATTCTATGTGAACTGTGGCGATTTGTGCCAGTGGCGTATCGAGGGTGGTGGGGGGCAGAGAGTCCTCATATTTCCGGTCATCAAGGTACAGGCGCGCTATAAATGAGTCTTAAATCAATACACTATTATTTAAATATCAACGGTAAGATATTTATTTTTAGTACATGGTGGCGCCAATTTTAAAGTTTGTTGCCGAACTGTAATCATCCTAGGTACGTCTCTGTTGTGTGAGTGTTTTGTTACATTAAGCCATTTGTATCCGAACTCCCGACATTCCCCCTTCCTCATACGAAATATTTGATTTGACCGTTCATAAACTTTATGTTTACAAATAGCTGATGAATGGTGTCTCTAATTAGCTCACCAAACATAAGTAGTAATTAGGACACAATGGGTTCTCACTTTTATAATGCGAAAATTTGAAAAAAATATAAGCATTTAAAAGCATTTGTTTTAAAATAATTCCTATTAGGGTAAACATTTTAAGTACAAAAAATACAAAGCAGGCTTTTGAAGCTTGAAGTGAAATGATTTTTGTTTACCACAAAGGAGAACAAGATCACAAAAGAAATATTTCCATGCTTATTTTTTTAAAAATGTGAACATATTTTAAAGCATTTTTTCATTAAGATCCTCGCTACCCCCTCGAACTCCCAGTTATCACGACACTTACCCCACCCATCCCACCCACCCTGTTTTTTACAGTCACACTCTTTTCGAACCTATATTATCATTTTACGTGTTCATTTTTAAATGATTTCTAAACCCACGAATCCAGTACTTTTTAAAATATTTTTTTAAAACAAATAAATGTTATTTGGCGGGTGCAATGAGGTCACCAGCATCACATGAATACACTGTCTAAAACGTCAAAGTGCATGTCATTTAAAAACTAAATCTTCCCTAACGAGCTGGTCGACCATAGATCACAAACTGTTTGTCATTACCCAGGATGGTGGTGACTTAAACTGGTTTTAAAATAAACATTTAAAAAGACGCTGGAAAGACAAGGTTTCATTTTTTTAATACAATGAAATGATTTTTTTAAAAAATTGAATTGTCCAATCCTATTGATAGTTATGATTGGAGATACTTGAATGTTGGAGAAAAGTTGCTGTTGATTTTGTTGTTTTAACTAAATACATCAAGGAACCGCAGCATTGGTTAAAAACAGATTAGATGACCGAATGATAGCATTTGATGTTTTATGCAGACATGGTTCATATTTAGGCGCTTAATTGTGAAATAAAAAGTTTGTCGGCATGCCGTCTGTGGTTTCACTTCTCACTGGTATCTCAACTTTGCTCTTGTATAGTTTATATTTCTCAGGAATAAGCACACGCCCAAACCTTATCTGGCAGATGTTTTGAGACTTATTTCTGTGTCACAATCACATAACCTAAGAAACATTTGAACAATCACCGATAAGTCGGGGTCAATATTTAAATTTTATTAGAGAGAAGAGAAAGGCAAATTGTTATATTGACAGCAAAACAAGAAGGGAAGAGAGAACAGATGTATCAAATATTCTTTTAAAGGCATATTTGCATGGGACACCTTTAAATGATTTTTAATGATGGATATGGAATCATAGAGTTAAAAAAAAGTTTACCACGGATACTTAAGCATATTTTTTAAGCCATCCTTAAAAAAAGAGATAACTTTAAGGAAAACTCCTCATAAACACTGACTAGCATATTGGCAAACGAATGTGTGGAAATTTCACATAGTTGGTTGATGTAGAAATAATAAGTTTAGGATGCACCTAAAAGAAACCGGAAACGAAAACAGAGTATCGCCATGAATGGAAAACTATTGTAAACGGAGTATGTCCCTTGGTGGGGGGGATATATGCCTTAAACGAGTTAAACTGTACCCCAAGGCAGAATAACTTTATCTAAAGTACCTCATGCCTCAGTCAAAATAACCTTTGCCCCTAGCTGCGGCAACCTATTCTCCACAATAGGTAAAATCCTTATGCTAACACGAACTTTCTAAAATCTATAGACGATCTTTTTAGAATAACTTATTGAAGGTCAGGGCGTGACATCCGTTAGGGGAAAGGGGGAATAGACATAAGCTATGTATAAACGTAGGTTGCAATTATCTTGTGTATAGAACTTAATAGAGGGAGCGGCGTATGTAGCTGCAATGGATAGATAAGGTAAGAGGTAACACCATGAGTTTATCAAAACGGGAAACGCTATACATAGAGTCGCCTCTGAGCACAAGGCAAATATGAAGATTATAACTATAATTATTTATTGGAAACGTTTTAACAAATTAATCTACAGAAGTCCGAAACTAAAGCCGCAAATCATTGACATTGGTGTCATCTTCCAGACGGAAGACTTACAGTCAGATAACTCCCCGCGGCTCCGGCTATTTAACTGATGGCGTGTAAGCGGGGCACCTGGCTCTAATTGATGCTTTTAGCATCCCGGACCACTCCAGACGTCTCAAAAAGTGGTACATTTTTCGCAGTACATGATGGAGGGGGACACTCAAAGCAAGTACACAAATACGTCATTAGAAAGACTCTTCCATGGCGTGGATATACATAAAGGAATGACTAGAACAGCGCTTTCTGAAATGTTCATGTTGGTGACACACCATTATTTCAGACATAACATCATTTTGAGACCTAGTACTTGTAGGTCGATTGGAAAGGAAATCTAACTTAGATATTTTAAGATATTCGGACTCGGAACAAAAAAGAAAGAAAGGAAAGAGTATTACTATTACCTTCTCAGTGTTAAAATACGAAAAGTGGAATATTGCATATTTTCCGAGCACTTTGCTCGATCTGGCAGAATATTATCATGGTATAAAGATACCACAATTGAAGTTCTAAAAAAACGACTAATCCTAATCAATTATTTAAGAAAAGTTCTGCATTTCTTAATTATTCATGTCCAGCTTTTAAAATGTTCACACTCCAAATTTAAAAAAAAAAAAAAAAGCAAATGCTTCGACGCAATTATTATCTGTTGTTTAAAAATAAAGTGGACGAGTGTGTGGTTAGAGGGGGGTGAAATCTAACGTAGAAAAACAAAAGGACATTATTATAATTATGCTCGATAATTGAAGCATTAAACAAAAAAGCCTATACTTGTATTCTTATTCAAGGTAATATATTACTCATAGGCATCAAATACGCTTAAATTAGTATGCAAGTTTATTCTGTGCTACGTAAACGCGACTAATGCGCAATTTTGTTTTCTTTTTAAAAAAATAATAACGTTAAATAAAAATCTTTTAATACTGAACAAGCTGCTCCTTCATAATACTTATATGTATTTCAAACAAACAATCGCTTACTTAAAATAATCAGGAGAATGATTCAATTTTCGAAAATTGGCTTGAGCCAAAGTATAAAACAACCTCATTTACTACTCAAAAGTCATTTTTTAAAATGTATTCTAAACAAATTTGTGTGATCTAAAATCTTGAATAGAATTTAAAAAACTTTTTACTTTTTACACTTTAAAAATAATAATAATAATAACCTCAAAATTACTTTTTAGCAGGTTGAAGTACAAAATTGTGAAAATCACAGTGTGTGTGTGAGATTTTTTTTATTAAAAAAAATTCTTAATTATTATTATTATTTTTTAAAATAAATATTTCAAGAGAGTGCTTTCTAGCTAGTTAGTTATGAGCAGTTTAAAAGGGGCGGGGGAGGTGAATTAAACACCGGCGAAGAGATCAAAGCCAGTGGCGGCGTTAGGTAAGCGCGGGGCCTAGTGCCAGCAATGACCCCGCGGGGCCAGACTACTAGTAAAGATCGCTAAGCACCAGTATGCTATGGTATTTAAAAATATGAAATATCTTGATTATTGTGTAATTTTAATACCGCGTGTCACCTTTTTATAAATAATTACAAGTTCATTATTTTCTCTGGTCTATAAACAACGGTTTATTCTTATCGAAAAATGACGTGCCGGTTACGAAGTGATTAAAAATGCAATTTATTGGCAGACATATTGCAAAATAATGCGCTAACGGTGTAATGCTTTCAAAGACATCTAGAGCTACGCTACGGAATTGGACCTTCAAAAAGGATTACAAGATCTTTCGTTTCTTTACAATCGTTTCCAGCATACGTTCTACCATCCACTCTTTGGTTCTACATGTATAGGCTATTAACCAGGACGAGACATGTTCAGGACCGAAACGCGGGGCCTACCTAAGCGCGGGGCCTGGGGCAGTCGCCCCAGTTGCCACCCTCAAACGCCGCTCCTGATCAAAGCTCTGCTGGTCTTCTTTTCTCCGACGATCTCGGATCTTTTCTCTTTTAGTCCATTTGTTGGTGAGACCAGGAAGAGAGAGAGAGAGAGAGAGAGAGAGAGAGAGAGAGAGAGAGAGAGAGAGAGAGAGGCCCACTTAGCCTATGTGAAGCTTTTACGGAATGCAAATATAGTCTAGAGCTTGAGAGTGAAATTGTGAGACTTGTGGGCGAACATAACAGATGGAAGGTAGGAGGGGGTGGGGGATGTAGATGTGGGAGGGGGGATCGGGTTTACGAAAATGTACTTTAAATGAACAAGATTTGAAGTGTAAATGAGATTGAGTAAAATATTTTATAGGTTAATGAGAAGATAAACGAGGTTTTATTATTAATTGAGATCTATGTAACATGATAGGCTTTGTTTAAAGTTGTGTAACACCATTTCATTTATAAATGCGATTGTGTAACAATATTTGCTGTATTATGCCTTTGAGATTGTGTAACAAGATTTGCTGTATTATGCCTTTGAGATTGTGTTACAAGATTTGCTGTATTATGCCTTTGAGATTGTGTTACAAGATTAGCTGTATTATGCCTTTTAGATTGTGTATCAAGATTAGCTGTATTATGCCTTTGAGATTGTGTAACAAGATTAGCTGTATTATTATTATGCCTTTGAGATTGTTGAACTTGGTTGATGTATAATTAATAAGTATCAAATAACAAGTTCTGAAGTATGATTGAGCTTATCAGGCATTATTTGAAATGTGAATGAGAATAATGTTGTGTTGTAGTATTATACATGCAAATGAGACTTTGTGAAACATTTGAAGTATTAATGCGATTGTTTAAATTTGATTTTAAAAATGAAATAGGTAACAATATTTTATACATAAATATATTTTATATAAGAGTGTCAGTGGCGTCACCAGGGGGTGCGGTGGTGGCGGGCCGCCTCTGGTGACACCATCACAAGGGGTGACACCAATATATAAAATTCGATGTTCCCGTTATTTAGCAGTGAAAGACTAGTATGAGTTCTACAGGGTAAGTCGTGACGAAGTGACGCTATGATCTACCGCCCCGGGTGACACCAACTCTAGTGACGCCTCTGAAGAGTGTACAAGTATTACCAGTACAAGACTGAAGCTTGGAAGCTCAGTATAAGCTCACTTTTTACCCACAAGTTTGTTGCGCACATTTTTGTTAAAACCAAAAATTCCGTGGACCTACATATATTCACTTTTACTTACTTCTACCAAACTATACTCGTAATTTGTCATTTCTAACGGTGGCAATCAACTAAACTAGCCAAACAAAATATAAATTAAAGTAACACACAATTTTTTATAGGATGCATCTGTGCGTCTGTGGTATAACTATATAACGCCACCGCACACTTTTCAATCAAATCATTAAAAACTTAGATTTGTTTGTAACTTTAACACTTACACTTCGTAAAACAAAAGAAAAGCACCAAACGCGATTTGGTTATTTCGCGAATCATATGTAATCCTAATGAATGCAAAGACTAGAACAGTGATGGTTAATTTCAAATGCGATGACTAAGATTGTTAAACGATACTTTAAATTCCGAGTTAAATCTGATTATCGGTTTTGAAAGCGATTATCGGTTTTAAATTTCCCAAACCGATTATCGAATTTAATTCGGCCGGATTTTTTACATGCCGGATTCCGGATTTTCCGGAGCTATTTTATTTAAATTTATATCGGTTTTATCACAAAACTGGCCAGCCGGATTTAAGAGAAAAATTCCTCTCTGAGCCGGATGTGTAAAAATGGCCGGATTTCTAAAAATGGCCGAGTTCCAGATTTGCCGGGGCCAACATCCGGTACACCCCTACTTTCTATGAAGTCAGCGGTAAAACGATAATCGGTTTAAAATCGGGTTTACATAACCGATAATCGGTTTGTCACCAAAAAAAAACGAAATGAAAAACCCTAGTTATAACTCTATAGCTGTAAAATGACATTATAAAAATACATACAATGTAATGTGGATCGCGAGTTTCGGGTTGCCAGTCTTTACTGAGAATCTGGTTGCTAGGCAACATAATTTGTTTGGGTTAGATGTCAGAAATCATCTACTAGAATAAAAGCCTGATGTCGATCAATTACGATAGTTTTAAATAAACCGTCAGCTGATTTTCGTATAATTCCGAAAGAGATTATTTGTTGATGAGAATATAATTTATCAGTCTCTGGGCAGTTTATTATTTTTCCTACAAGTTTGCTTCCTTCTACACATTTAGGACATTAACTTTGATAAGTTTTTTTTATTATTATTATTATTTTTTAATTATTTCTTTTTTTACCATTCTGTCTGCTTTGAATAATAGATCTACTCAAATATAAACAAAGTACAATGTATTTCAGTCAATATAAATCTTAATGATGAGCAAATTAATTAACTCAGCGGTGTGATATATATATATATATATATATAGAAGATGACTGAGGAAATTTACGTCATATCTGATGTGTTACCCTTACCTTTCCGGTCACAACCTTAGATGTCTGAGCCAGTATTTTTTTTTAAAAAAAACATTTCAAAGACAAATGGAACTTTAAATATGGGTATTTTTCATATTCATCCATTCAAGATTTGTCTTAGCAAAAATGATTTTTGGTAGATTTTTAACTTGATACTATTATATATTTTGATAATTTTATTATTGCACAAATGGGAATTTTAAATATGTATACGTTTTTTGTTTTTTTTTTGAGTGCAGCCGATTTCTACCAGACATTAGTCTCCAAGTAAAACATCCACGTAAGGCTTCTCGTCCATCCGGGGAAAAAAACCAAAACAACTGAAGCTCCTTTAAGTCATTGGTCTAGATGTTAAATTGATTTTCAAGGACGCCGAATTTTATTTGGTATCCTATTCATGATTGAATTATATTAATATCTATGGCATACTGTTCTAGATATTTGAAATAACTAAATTTGATTATATTTCTCAGGATTATTCTAATGTAACACTATTGTTGAGAACGATTCCCAGAGCTTTCTAGCATTCTAACGCTAAGTCATGATAGTAAAATACTAACAAGTGTTCTAGCACATTAAAGGCGGTGGCTGGCCGTTGTCAGTGTTGTCTTCCCTGGGGCATAGGGAGGGTCTTGACCCTAATCTTTTCGGTAAGGGGATCAGAGACTCAAGAAGGAGAGTAAAGAAGAATGCCACAAAATCTAAATAGATTATGAATCTATTTTTAAAAAAGACTTAATGGATTTACATCTTAAATAAAAATCATTATTTTTACCCCCCCCCCCCGCCTTTCTTTTTACATAGTTTCTTTGATCAGTTTCTTTTTTAAGTCGTTAAATATTAAAAATCAATTGACCATTGAGCGCCCTCTCAGAGTTTAATCTTAAATCCAGATATCTATTCACCTCCTCGTCTACTATTGAGCAGAAACGTTAACCTATGCTTCCCTATACACTTAACCGCCCACTCTCCCCATAACAACACAGCACCTCTTGATTGGTATTTGGTCAGAATCCTTTACTGATTTTTTATTGACACACTGTGGATACCTCATAGACCCAAACGGATATGGAGAACCCAACAACGTTACAAATAAAATGTCCCCCCCCCTCCATTTTTCCCCTCACACTTTATAAGAGCTGTTATAGTCATTTTGATAATTTAAAAAACGCATCGAATTAAAAAAAATTTTGTGTGAATTGAAAGGACACTGTTTGTAGGCACATTTTCCCCAAAGTTTGAATTGCTGCAAAAAAAAAAAAGTGTTATGACACAAGTGGCAAGATGCGGATTATCAAACTTCTTTTTGTTCTTAAACACATGCAGGATATTAGTTCCAACTAATACCTTAGGGCATTACTATTGTATTTTTACTCCCACAATTTTTTGAAATTTAACAACAAACAACAACAAAAGTTCACGCCCCTTCACCATCCCAATGTTCTTCAGTCATTTGGATGTAGAGAAGTTCTGGAAGGGGGTGGGGCGAAGGGTGGGATTTCTTATATAATTTCAAGTAATTTGTTTAAACAACACTGTTGTTTCCTTTAAATTTGGTGACATCAAAAACGTTTTCTGTTATTAATTCTGAGCTCAAAGATATGTTTATTAATTAAATATGTTTATTAATTAAATATATTCACTACTAATAATAAATATCAACCGTTAAGTCACACTGTAAAATATTAAATCAACATCCGGCGTTGATCATTGATGTTTGAACAGAAAATGAAACATGACAGAATTCGGTAACATTAAAAATACACTTAAGTTATATTTATTTTTTTTTAAATTTAATTGTAAGGGCTAAAAAAAGAAGGAAAATAAACAACTAACAAGAAACAAAAACGCAATAAAGAAACGCTAGATATTAATTATATTTTCATCGTTTTTCAGAATGAAATAAATTACATCTGGATTAGAACTCCAAAAGTTTCAACAAACAAAAAAAGATGAATGGAACATTGATGAGAGTTTAATGATTTCTAGAGGCATGCAGCAATATACACAGAAAACGAGGGGGTGGTGGGGTGGGAGTTTATGGGGATCTAAGAGTATAGAAAATTGATAACAAGAAAGACGGAGTTTTGGGGCCAGAATCAGTGACACACAAAGAAGACGGACTAAGAGAGAGAGAGAGAGAGAGAGAGAGAGCGTTGAAGAAAGTGAGAAAGACAAGGGTCAGGGCCAGAGAGACAGGGAGGGAGATATTATGCGAGGCCGCTAGAGAATTAGATGAAGTTTAAAGAGACTAAGTGCATGTGTGTGAGAGAGAGAGAGATATCTGTCAACTTAAGATTTATTGCAAATTATTCCATCATAAGACCCATTGCAACATTGAACAATGCTGTGAGAAATCCTTTGGCCAACATTAAAAACCCTTTACTGAGGTGTTAGTGTTACGTAATCCTTGTTTTCATGGAGGCAATACGACACTATTTGTCTTCATAGGAGGTCTATGTTTGTTTTGTTTTTTTAAACAACTCCTGATTATTACTCGGTGTGCGTCTATGTATGGACCTTTATTTTTTTGTAAGTATCAGAGCATAATTGAACGATCGTTTTTCTTTTAAAAGATTTATTTTTCGTAAAATGCCTTTTTTTGTTCTGGATCATGTAAATCAACATCAGGAAATGGGTTGAAGCAAATCACTGAAAAGCTTGGGCGCGTGTGACATAACATATCAGCGACCTTATTTTGACGGAACAGCAACTAGCAACCATCCAGATATAGAGAACCTTGCTAATTCAATGAACCACAGTAACTGTATGTATATATTATGTTGCTTTGTTGTTTAATTTTTGGACTTAAATGTTGGGTAATGTGTTATAAAATAAGGGTAAATGTTCTAAAACATCATTAGTTTTCAGTAAATGTGTTTTAGACCGTCAAAACTGATACGTAATTAGACTCTTTAAATACCCGCTAAGTAACAAAAACATTTTTAAAACTCGCAGCTAAGTAAAATATGTATCGTTCAATAAAAACAAATATTATTTTAACAAGTTCTTTTTGTTCTTAAACACATGCAGGATATTAATCTCGACAACCAATATGCTTGGCGCCCAGGCTTTATTTTTGTAACATGAGAAATTGTGTCCGAATAATTAATATTGTACTTTTTTTTTAGTGCATTTGAATAAAAGCGTGTTTGTAAAAATGCATTTTATACCCACTCTTTTTAAAAATCGCCCTCAATTTCCGCAGGTCTGGCCTCCCCTGATATAAACAGACGCTCAGCATATTTTACTTCTTTTTTTTTCTTCTAAAGACGGTGTTGGTTAAAACTATATCTCTATTATTTATCTAATCCACCACAGACGTTATAACTATACAACATAATCTCATAAAAGTTGAAGATTGTTGTTAAGATAAGTTAAATTGACTGGAAGGGGGTAGGGGGTAGGGTTGATGGTTTACAACTTTGGTGCTAGACAGGGTGAGTGAGGAATCTTGCAGATATTTAAGCTTTAACTTGTTTAAGTTTTGTAAAGGAAATAGAATGTCTTAGCGGATGTAACAGTAAATGTTTGGGTGTCTGTTTACTTTCAGTTTAAATATTTCAAGTTTACTATCTTGTGAGCTTGAGTCGAATTATTATTATTTCTATTAAGGAACATCCGTATAATACACGTGAAAAATTTTTTATGAATGTGGAAAGTTATTTTTTTTAATTAAAAAAAAAATTATTTGAATATAAATAAATCCCTTATATATCAGACAGAACTAAAAATATTGATTACGTTTAATGTAATACGCACCGCGCCACAAACGTGACTGAACTCCCCTTGCTGTAAAACATGGGTGTGTGGTCAGTGGTCATCGCAGGCGTGGAGTGAATTGCAGTGGACCGGGGATGTCAACCGTTTAATACCAGACGGCTTCATAGAGATACATAGTGATAAACTAAAAATTCATTAATTTAATTAAAGTACTTTTGATCGATCTGAAATTTTGATGCAATGCATTGTCAGGTGACACATGTGTATGTGCAAACTTTCAGCTCGATAGCATCACTTTTGTTTACGCCCGACCGTCCGACTGATCGCGAACCCACGACAGACAAGAGGGTGATTTTAAAAAGATGGTTATTTAAAAAAGACGGTGATTTAAAAAAGACGGTTATTTAAAAAAGACTGTGATTTAAAAAAGACGGTTATTTTAAAAAAGACAGTGATTTAAAAAAGACGGTGATTTAAAAAGGACGGTGATTTAAAAACGACGGTTATTTAACAAAAGACGGTGATTTAAAAGGGATTTAAAAAAACCATGTCGCGGTCCGTGTGGTAATTCTATTATAATGTGTGTTGTTTCACTAGATCAGTGCTCCTCATGGTGGTGATCCGCGGACCCGTGCCGGTCCGTGGGCCATCCGCCGCCCGTCCGCAGGCGTTATTAAGAAAGGACCAAAAATCTTATTATAATCCCACATTTTCATCTTTTGATAGTAACAATTAAAAAATTGAATCTATCAATTTATCGACAATTAGCACAAAAAATGAAACAAATAAAAATAAAATAAAATACATTTCGCTACCACGTCGGAACAGGTAAAATAGTACACCGGTCCCTGGTGCAATAAAAAAAATTCCTGCCGGTCCGCCTTACTAAAATGTTTGAGAAGCACTGCACTAGATCACAGAGAGCTAAAATTATCAAAGCACTGATTGCGAGCCCTTTCAGATAATATAGAAGAGGCAGAAGAAGACTGAGAATGAATAATTGAAACACACTCGATAAAGAAAGAAAATTGATTTAAATTTCTTTACAAGTTATATCGTATTCTCCTATTATCTATGTTAATTAAGAAAGCGAATTTGATGTGTGGTGTACTAGACAAATATATTCTCATTTTCTCTCTGAAAGAATTCAATAAGTTTAGTAATTAATGGATGGAACCCAGGTCATACAGATTACGAAGTTAAACCACGTGAGATATTTATTTATTTTTAAAAAATTATAATCCTGGTTTTTCAGGCTGTAAATTAGCGTATATTACAGCGGACGTCCATGAACCTGCCAAGGGTTGGGGTCATGACCATTTGCGGACAAGGGGTTGAGGGTTGGAAAAAAAAGATTCCATGTTTTGCCGTCCATTGATTTTCCCCAACCGGAAACTATACTTGTCAGCAAATTAGTGAGTCAAATAACAACAGAAAGAGAAAATAGAGAGTAAGTGAAACACAAGAAGCAGACGAGAAGGGGGAAAAACGAAGTCAGTGGCGTAGCTAGGGGGGGCGGTGGGGGCGGCCCGCCCCGGGCGGCACGCGTTTTAAGGGCGGCACTTGTGGGCATTTGAAAAGTACTGCCATTTCCGAAAACCCCCTTTTTCTTTTGAAAAGGGAAAGCCCGGGTGAAAGAAAAATATTCGTACTATCGAGTCTTAATTAACGGATTCGTAAAACATTTGTTTGATTACATACTGGTACTTATTACTAACAAATAATCGTTCAGTAATTTTAAATCGCTCAAAAGCAGTATCGATTTGTTTGGAAAATTAAGCGGTATACGTCACAGACACCGCTTAGAAAAGAAAACAACACACTCACACATACACACTCAAAACAAGACACACCACCACTGGGTTGAATATACTATTAATATCGCCACGACAGTTATTGCGTGGATTTTCGACATGCGCAGAATGATGCGTGAACAAGTACCTACACGGCATCGTGGTTCAAATTTTGTTGTTAAATTTCAGTGAGTAATTATCTTGCTGTTTCAGTTGTCAGAAAAATATTCTAGGGTAAGTTGGTTTGTTTTAAATTATTTTTTTTATTGCATTTAAGTAGCACACATAATTTGTGTTTTTCATTAATAATATTTTACCTATCCAATTAAAGTAATGTTTAAATAATTTGAATACGTCTATTTTATAGAAAATTATTAAATTAAGGTTTTTGTCAAGACTATGAAAATATTTCATTTTTTAAGGTAACATAGTGGCCGTTTATAAATGACGTCACACGATTTTGTCCGCTTTGTAACCATGCCCCTTCCCCACTCGTCACACTTTGTCATAAAAACTTAGAACCCCTCAGGTATGATGTTACAAACCCCCCCCCCCAAGCCTTATTTTCAAATTGAAAATAAGCAAGTTGTAAATTAATTATTTGTCATTTAAATACGTGTATAGTGTAATTCTAGACTAAAGTAGTGTAACTAAGTATGTCAATACTATTGAAAAAAGCTGTCCGGGTAACCGTCGAAATTTTCAAGTGGGTACGACGGATATCCGTTCCAAACATCGATCATTTTCGCGATCATGTCCACTATTCAAAACGCAATGCACCCTAGCAACCATCCATGCACCTCATTTTACAATGACTTGCCTCCCAACAGCACACTTTTGTTAACTTAAATGTACTTCAAACTTATGTTAATGCATTCGTCATACTCAAAAGAAAAGCGAATATTCAAGCACAATGTCAGCAACAATGACATAACGTCATGTCATGTTATTCAGGCCCAGCAGCTTGATTGATATTTATTGTCTCTAGGTAGTGGTAGTAATCAATGTTCCCTCTAAAGTTCGTTGGTCAGTGTGAAAAACACTCCAAAAAACAAAACAAACTACAACTCGTGTGCAAATTTGCAAATCACCCATCTTTTATGCAATCTTTTACAAAATTTCCTGCGCGCCCCAGCGCAATCACGCAGCTCTAAAGGAAACATTGGTAGAGTTGGAGGGATTCAATGAACCATCAGTTAAAATGGAAAAAATATGATTTGGGAAAATTCAGATGACGTGTTTCTATCTCTAGAGCAAGAAGTACGACGAGAAATGTTTTTATCAATAGATATAATTATAAAAGAAAATAAAACAACGCGGTGATGAGTTACCTGTCCTTGCAAAAAAAAATATTTGTGTATAATACCATCTAGCCTACTTAATGAAGAATTTGAATATCAAATAAATTTCTTTATATCCATTGATAGAGAATTGTTCGAGATTAAAAAAGAAAGGATACAGGTTTTTATGGCAGTACAAGGGCCTGTCTTAGCTATTACGGGACCCTATGCAGCTTAGTATGCGAAATGGATTGCGAGTGCCCCAGTTTGGAGAGGGATAATGTATTAATAAGGAAATTAAGTGAAAATTAAGAGGTTGGGCCTATGAAAGCGCGGGGCCCTCTGCGACCGCATTGGTTGCAGGAGCCTAAGACCAGTCCTGGTTGTACCTACACTACAAGAAGAGACATTATGTTTTTAAAAAACGGGGAGGGGGGGCGG
>MUZC01000006.1:76496-90985 GCA_002072015.1 Radix auricularia
TATATATATATATATATATATATTGTAAAATCGCAATCTTTCAAGAAACAAGCAAACTTTTAGAGTAGACCTTAAAAAGAATTAAATAAATTTTTAAAAGTCAATCAGTCATCTGGTGAAAGTTTTCCGTGGAACGGACTTCAGTTAAGCTCAAATCATTGTTTTAGGGGCTGAATTATAGCAGAATACTAAAGATCTGTAGCAGAGTACACTATAATTATAGAGTAGTACAATAGAACTATATATGAGCACAACGGAACAATGTGCGAGTATCATAGATTTGTAGAAGAATACTATAGAACAATAGCAAAGTACTATTGAACTGTAGAGGTGTACATTAGAATTATAGCAAAGTAATATAGAACTATAGCAGAGTACTGAGTACTATAGAAGTATAGCAGATTTCTATAAACGATAGCAAAGCACAATAGAACTTTTGAAAAGTGCTATACTGTTATAGCAGAGTACTATAAACTATATGAGTGCTAAATAACTATTGCAAAGTACTACAGAACTATAGCAGAGTACTGTAGAATTATAGCACAGTGCTAGAAAGGACTCATGTAGTTAATTCGATTACTTCAGGAAACACCCTTCAATAATCCAACCATCCTACAATATCCTTCCCGGACCTCCGCCAAGCAAGATTGATCGTCTGCCATGGTTATCGCTTGCGCACCGAAAGGTGTCATGTTCTTCTCTTTGAAAGTGGGAAAAATGGAGTTGCGCCCCGTTTTCATCATTCAGCGGGTAACAACTCTACGACAAATCTTTTGTAGAACTGAGGTCGTGAACTTGGGTACATCTAAGCGCATTCTGTCCCCTGGGACGCGAGAATCGTTTCAAACGGGTTGTAACTGCACATGCCAATTGGCTCATTAACCACCAGTCGAAACGGAAAAGCGGGGTCAAGGCTCAGTCAAACTAATGACATTTCTCACTGCACCGTAGGGCCCACCCCCAATCCCGGTTAAAGTTCATGCAAATGGCAAGGGTTCAAGGGTCGAGAGCCTCTCCTCATTGCCTTCCTTCTCTAAAGGGATTGAAAGGTTGTAACATGTTGACAATATATTTTAGATGGGGTAAATAGTGAGATCTTTGTCAAATGTAGTTCTTTTAAAACAGGACATTCAATTTCAAAGTGTATAATGTTTCGCCTGAAGTTTTTAGCAAAGAAAACTTTAAGTGATTTTAAGGGCATAAAATTGCATATTTTTAAATAAAGAAAATAATGATCCGCTTGATTTGCATATTTTTGTTAATAAACTATAGAACCATATTATTCCGTGAATCCGTAACGATGCTCACAAAACCAATATATTACATAAATCTTTATATTGTTGGTGGCCCAAATTTCCCTCATCAAAACTCCAGACAAGTGGAGATGGGGCGCCGTTTTTTAGTGACTTAAGTCATTATTTTAATACGTCATATTCATATGAGGAGAGCGCCGCACATGGGCGGATTAAGACTGCACGGGGCCCCGAGCTGCAATGAAACAGGGGCCCTATCCAGGCAGCGTCCCTTAAAATAACATTATTGTTAACAGCTAATATAAGACTGTAACTTAATATTAATATGAAAAAAAACGAACACGAAGAAATAACTGTTTGAAGTGTTCGCGGTATGTTACAATTAAGTGTGAAAAGAAAATTTTACATTCCACTACTGGGAATCGAACCCAACAACGCTTGCATTACGAGCCTTTACTCTCTCCACACGGCCAGCGGAGCTTGTCTAAATCGAGAAATTTTAAAAATATAAACTATAATTAATACTATATTCTCTAAGTTTTTCGATTATTAAGACTATCAGGTCTGAATCGTGATCAGTTGTAGAGATAATATTTATAAATGTATTTAATTTATTATATTTTCAAGGGTTCGTGCAAACATTTGTACACTTTTATTATAAAATATAAAAAGTTTGGGGGTCCCCAAACCGTCGGGGGCCCCTGGCTTTAGCCCGTTCAGCCCCCCTTAATCCGCCATAGGCGCTGCATAATTGTTGCATAAAAAGTTTAGTATAAAATGTTCTATACTGCATAGATATATCTGACACTTGGTCCACGAGTATATCGGCTTGCTCATCAAAACTAGTTTCAACGTGCCCTAGATCTATATCAAAACCACACTGTTAACTCCAAGGGACTGAGTGATTATTGGTTGTCAACTCTTCTAAAGATAAATGTCATTGTTTCTGTTGAATGGAGTAGGGAGGACCGCAATATAATTGAATTTAGCTGAGGTTGCTCCACCCCCGTCGAAGCCTAAAATAATGGTTTACAAAGTGAGTATCTCTTCCCAAAGAGCCAATGCCTCAGTGTCTCATTTTGCTTTCCTATTCCTGGATGTTCTTACACACAATTTACCCAACACTATGCATTATTAGTATGAATTATTATGATTTTTTAAATTATTTGGCGGCTGGGTAGCGAAGTCACTAGTGCGCTCGCCCCACAAGCTGAGGGGCGTGGGATCGAACCCACGAAAAGCCACTATAAATATGCTGAGAAATGACGAACGCTAAGACCTGGAGAGGGATGGGCGCCGCCAGTGTCTATTAAGCCCAAGAATGCTCTAATGGAAACATTAGAATCCCCAACGACCTCGAAAATAGAGGTTATGGGACTACAAAATAAAAATAATAATAATAATAATTGTTTAGAAGCTAGATTTGATTATGTGGCTCATGGTATGCTCCAGTATTTCGTTTGGACACAGAAAAAATTGTTGATTAAGAGTTTCTCTCACCGCCATTTTGTCCTTGAAACAAGTTGACATATATTTCATTAAAGAAGAGAGTTACCCTACAACATTCAGACACACACTCACATATAGAGCCCTCCATGGATTTCTACGTACAAAATGTCTGATTCACTTTCATGGACTCACGGAGACAAGAAATAATTCCCATGAGTAAAAAAAAAAAAAAAGAGAGCGCTCATCTGTCCTCGAATTCCGACACCCAACCCCGTATAATTGATTTTTTTTTTTTTTTAAAAGAAGACTGAACAAATAAATTTGCATTGCTGTGATTATTTTTTTATGGAAAATATTCTGACGTGTTTGCGTTGCAGGATTCGCATGACATGGCCAACAGCACGTGCTAGCGGAAATTTCAATATCATTCAAAAAGATTGTTTTTAATTGTCAGGTTCTTTCTACTCGCATTTCCTTGGGGTTTCTTAACCGTAATTATTAGTGTCCACGCGTGACTATGCCATTCAGTCCATGATGTCAAGTGCGTATAATTGAAGCTGGGGAATAATTATACTATTGTAAATATTTTTAAACATGTTAGATGTTAAATCTATAGAGTAGGATGTACTTTAACAATCTATTTCATTATGATGAGCCATTAAAGTATTAATCAAATACTTTTTTTTACAAATTTATTCTATTAAAACACACTGTCGCCTCGTCTTCATTCAAAACTAACCCCTCGCCTACACAGAGTGATTTTACATTTTTTTCTCCCCATTTGATAACGCATTCAAACTTGTGTGTGTCTGTTCTCTCTCCCCCCCCCCCCCCCAAAAAAAAAAAAAAATTAACCCATAATTTGTAAGACCATGCGTACCAGACTGCATGAGATGAATGGCTTCCAAAAGTGAGCGGATCCTTGGAAGCGGCCCATTGAGCAGTTCTCCCACAATTGAGTCGTTAGGTGTGTGAGCGACAGCAAGGGGAAGTGGGCGACAGCAGGGGAAGTAAGCAACAGTTCGTCGGATGTGACCCAGGAAAAGTGGACCTGACAGGAGAGTTAAGTGGGTGTGTGGGGGTAGAGCGAAATGCAAAGGAAGTGGGAGAGAAGGCCTTTCATCATACACGTGCTCTGAGCGGAAAGTCGATTATTGAAACGCTTTTTACATGCGTAGTTGAGTTTCAGTGATAGAGCTTTAAAAAACAATTTAACAATAACAACAATGACATAGTTAATTTTTTTTCCTGTAACTTTCATGTAGAGCAGTGATTAAAATGTTGATCTAAACTTTACTTAATCAATACCTGTTAGATTAAGTCTGTCCGTCGGCTAATAGTCCAGATTAACTCAAAACATGCCAAGAATAAACTTCTGTTTGACCAGCCGAAGACTGTCTCCCAGTGAACTCCACGAAAGCGTTTCAAACTGATCGAGGTGCGATTGAGACGTAAATTGAAGGATATTTAACTTTATCGTGTTGTGCCATTAAGATCTAAGGGATCATTATTTTTAACAACGTTTTTCAATGGGACCATTTGTGAGCCTCAATTTTTTTTTATAAAATAAAATCAATTGTAAGAATTGTGGAGAAAAAGCGTTATTATGGAATTAACCCTTGCGTTCTCGTTTAGTTGAGGACTCAAGATTTAAAAATCGCACAGCTTTAGAGGGTTTTTTTTTTAATTATAAAAAATTCAGGAGATTAACATTCTTTGTAACCATTATTTCACTTAACAACTCTGACCTTTTCGTTCTCACCAGCCCTCTTTCCCTTCTTCCAATTATTTAATTTCTCCCATCTCTTATTATCCCCTTTCGCTTATGATAGCTTAAAAATCGTGTTCTTTCTTATACATTACAGAAGATAATTTATCAATGGTTTAGGTCAAATTTTGCATCTTTATTTCAATTGAGAAGGATGATATGTGTTGCTTGATTGATTCTGGCCGGATAAGAGACCTGTCCGAAATAGACTAAAATAAAAACAAAGGGGTGTAATTTTGTCCACCTTTGTTTTATTTTTAAGTGTTGAACTGAAATAAAGTGTTTTACTCCAAAAACCCTAACCCCGAGTTTATTTTACCTGATTGTAATAAATAAATGTGCTGGTGGGAGGAAATATTGAGCTGGTAGACAGACAGACAGACGGACGGACGGACAGACAGACGGAGTGACGAACGGATGGATGGATGGATAGACGGACCGATGGATGGATGGATGAATGGATGGATGGGTGAATGGATTGATGGATAATTGAATGCATGAATGGATGGATGGATGGATGGATGGATGGATGGATGGATGGATGGATGGATGGATGGATGGATGGATGGATGGATGGACGTACGTATGGTTGGATGGGTGGGTGAATGGATGGATGGATGGATTATATTTGCATTTTTTAAACGTTTTTAAAATCCGTTGTTTAATCAATTTAAAATGAAAAAAAAGTTTTAATAACTGCTTAGGATCTAAAGCTGAACAATGAAAGGCTTCCACCCTTAATTTCTTTGTTCTTTGTGATCTTTTTAGTTCACTGAAATATTCTGGAAACGATTAACAGTTTTGTCAGGCATTAAAGGCACCAAATCGTTAATCGCGAATTATTATGTACTGAATTCTCTCTACTGAAATCATGAAGCAATGGCCTGAAATCGCGTAAATCTTAACAAAATAATAAAAATAAATTCCTGGAGTTGCAAAGGGTCGGTATTTTTTCGAGTTATTTTATCTTGTAAGTTCTATTCTTGTAGCCTGTATATTCTATACGGCCAAGGAGGCGCTGTGTAGTTATGGTTGAGTGCATTCAGTCCAGAAGCGGACAAACTGTAAATTTGGCGCTACCCCCACTAAATTATAATCCTTTTCAACTTATTGTAATGTAACGTCTTCTTAAAGCTCCTTTGTACTTCGGCGCTCGGGGACATATGTTTATGTACCCCTTCGCTTCGCCACAGAATAAATTTATTGTATCTTAGGGTTTACTCTTCCATCATGCGAAAATATAATTCAAGTTCAAGACAAGTAATTGACAAGACTAACCAATTATTCACCTGTTTACCCCAAACAACACCTGTGATAGTAATAATAACTATAAAAACATGAATTGAACACAGGATAATTTTTATAATGAATCTTCTACCCCCACCTCAATACTTCTATTTGTGACTTTGTTTGCTGTAGTCACAACGAATGAAACACCTTTGTCTTCACCAAATCCCGCCTTCTTCATTTTTCACTGCCACATTGGCTCCATTCAGATATTGCAAAGATCGATGGGGACACAATTCATGTAATAATTAAACTCCTAAAGTGGCGGGAGAAGAGCTGTAGACAAAAAGAAACGGAAGCGTTAAAAATATTTTTTGACGTGGGACGAGCACAAACTAAAAATATTTGGCAATAATGTCCTTAAGATGCCATATTATGCTTTGTTAAGTGTCCCTTAGCCCATATCAGCGAATTTCATTTTTTAACATGATAAAAATAACCAAGAACTGTTCGATACCTTAAAATTGATCCATTAAAACTAATTTGTAGCGTGGATTGCGTTACTCTATTGATACAACTGATATGAAAAGTTGATCTAATCACCATATCTACCTTTCAATAAAACTTTAAAGTAACGTGAATGTAAGTATTGCACACGTTCTATTTAATTCAACTACTGAAACAGTGGCGGAACGCTGATGTCAGTTTCGTATATTTCCTGTTAATAAAACTGATGTGACATAGATGTAAGTATTAGTATAGTCTTTATTATCCAATGACTAAACAAGGATGTCCTTATCGTACCTGCTGTACGTTTTGTCCAGATTTCTTCCTGGCTACTCAAACGCCATTGGCAAAGACCTCAATATTTTAAATCATTTTTAAATGAAGAGGAAACCACTCTCAGTATTGCAGGTAAAAAGAAAAAGTTCATCAATCAGTCCGTGGGACGTGGTGGTCGAGAGGTAGCGCTCTCGACTGTCATACCGATGGTCACGGGTTCGAATCCACACGAAGGTGAGGATTTGTTCTCGCGGCCTGAGGAGTCCCCGAGTCACCCTAGTTAGGGTACCCAACTAGACAATAGTTAGGCGGCTATAATTTGACCCCTATAGCCGTGGCCTGTGACCATCACTGTGGCCAACAGATCATCTCTCATGGTCTGTGGACGCAATTATCTTCTGCATAGAAGGAGCGTCTGTATATCTAAGATAAGATCTGTATCCTGGTAAAATCTTGCCTAATCTTAAAACGGTCCAGGGCCAGGATTAATGAAAAGCCATTAAATGGGAACTCATGACCAACCCCCTAAGGTCAGTCCAGTGCATGATTAACTCAATTCACACCGTATTCTTCAATTTCGCTCTCTCTGTCTCTCTCTTTCTCTTTGACTCTATCTCTCTCTCTCTCTCACTAATCTCTCCCCCTTTAGCGAGTTGAGAGTGTTTCGGCGTTTGAAATGTATTTGTTTTCCAAACTCAAGTTATTAATTAATTACTTCAGAACAGATCTGCTGGTGTGTTGAAATGATTGTGAAGTCTATAGTGGATGAGCTGATTTAAATGCACACACAAGTGTGCTAATGTGGAGGTGTGTTAAACTAAAGTAGTTTGGTGTGAGAAGTAAAGATCTTAATTCGAATGCACATTTAAATTTATTGTAAAACCTAGAAAGATGGAAACGTTTGGCTTTTTTCTCTCTAATTTTAGTCTCACAAAGAAGAATTTAATATATTTTTTAAAAAACTAAAACGTATTTTTTTTTAAAAATCTTATAGTATTTCGGATACACTTTATATTTTCTGATCTAAAACTTCTGTAAAACTTCGTACTCCTTCGCAAAGAAAGCTTTTTTTTTAAATAATCAATAACACATTTTAAAAATTATACCTACTACTATTAACTACTACAGAAATGGCTAAATCATATGTTTTCAAAGAGTACTTTAAATACTTTAATAGTAGTTTTTAATTGATTTTGGTTTCTTTTCTTTGTTTTTTTTAAAACCCCGAAACAAAGTAATTACTAAAATAGATCTTGATCTTATAGATTTACTCCATTCTTTCAAATTTATAAATAGGCCGGTTTTTTTCTTAATAGTTATTTTTCACAATTTAAAGACAGTTTATAGGCAAGAATTTTAATTTAATCATTGAATTTTTTACAGATGTCAACTGAATTTATTTACAAAAGAGAGTGTAAAAAAATAGGATATTTTTAAAGAATACTCTATAAATCGGTATATAATAATAAAACTTAATTTGTACAATCGTTTCCATTTATCTCACTATCTCACTCGATTTGTCCCAGTCATATGCTGTCTTTTGAGAGGCGATGAATGACAGATGTTGAAAATAAATTTTTAGAGTAATTTAAAACAACACACGCACAGCCATCTCAGCGATGTCTTAACAAAAGTTTACGGAATATGAAATCAACTCGACAACAAGTTCGCTTGTTTGTTTTCCAAAATGTGGTTAAATTTCCCCATGACAGAATTTCGCCCCGGGCATCAGATGACATATTTAGCAAGGTTTTTCTATTTTTCTTTCTTTCTTTTTTTTTAATTAGCAAGACAAACTTTCTTCACCTGGGAAGAAGGGTCGTTTATTTTATTATTTGAATCTTGACCGATTTTTTTCAACCATGTCACCATTATCAAAAGACATTCCAAGGTATTATAAGCTTCATGTCAAACATGTTCAGGTGAAGAGTTATAACTTGTATAAATGACCTATTATGTCTAGTTATGACAAGACAACGTCAAATGAAGTATTACAAGCAGTGGCGTCGCTGGGGTGTGCGGTGGGGGCGGACCGCCCCGGGTGACACCATCAGGGGGGTGACACCAGACTGTAAAACTCTATATATTCCCGTTATTATGCACTGGAAAACTCGGAGGAGTTCTATGGGTTAAATCGTGAAGGGGTGGCACCAGGTGCTACCGCCCCGGGTGACACCATGCGCTACCTACCCGGGTGACACCAAGCCTAGTGACGCCTCTGATTACAAGCTGTATAAATGACATATTATTCATAAGTATAATAAACAATATATAAGACAGGGCTATTTGAAGTATAACAAAATGTATAACGACATATTTTTCGAAAGTACCATGTAAGGTAAATGAAACTATGATTTTTTTTTTGGTTATTTTTTTCCCTCAAAGAATCACACAATCCTAATTCCAGATACGAAGATGCATAAAAAATTAAAACAATAAATAGAATAATTATTTGGTTGGGTAAGACGAACTGATAAAACACGGTACTGACTTGTTATTCCCCCAGTTTTAATGTCCCTACAAGTAAACTTGCACGTTTCGTTTATTTATTTTTGTCCACTGCTAATTCGATTAAACTAGATTTCCCGTTGCATTTATATCGCTTGATTTCCCCTTATCAGCCAAAGATAAGCTTAAATGGCCAGGTCTGAGGAATCGAGATTAAAATAATGGGGGGATGACAGTCGTGTACTCTTAAATATTTACTCTATAAAAAGATCTCCAAGCCAAATGCGTGTTTCTCTGAGTAGGATTTCTTTAGAGTTTTGTGGACAATTTATTGAAGTTGACTGTTGAGCTTTTCAAAACATCTTTAATTTTAATTCTGAATATATTTTCAAAGATAAAATGACCTTATCGACTTAGGATCATACTTTATAGCAAACAAGAATTCAATTTTTGAAGACGATAAATACCATGAAGTCTGATTCTAAAAAAAGAATACCTTTTGAGTTCTTCAGGCTTGTCCATAGGAATGTTTTTCCCATGGGATGGGATGGGATGGGACAGAAAAATATATCCCATGGACAAGCCTCGAGTTCTTCTTAGTCTCAGGAAGGAAAGCAGAGGACATTATAATTATACTATAAATCAACTGATGAGAATTTTTTTATATAAATAACATATTTATTGTTATTATTACTATTATTGTTGTTATAACATTGGCATATACATAAATATATATGTGGGCTATCTAAAACAATACTCAAGGTTGTGGCCGTCCATAAATGAGGTCACGCCATTTATTCCAGTCTTTCACCACCCCACACCCTCGTCCCACTTCGTTACAAAAACGTAGAATATGACGTCACAAAGCTGTGACCCCCACCCCAAGGCGTATTTTCTAACTGAAAATTAGCTTGTTTCAATTTAATTTTTTGTCATTTATTTATGTATTTATTAAGTATGCACTTTAATATCGTATCACACGTGGAGCCGTTTAAATTTTCATTAAATAAATTGCATGCTATCAAATATTTAATTGGAACTTTTAATTTAAGTAGCGTACTTTGATGTGACGTCACATATCTTAAACCACCCTCTCCCCCTCGTCACAAATGTGTGACTACCCGCTTCCCAAATTTAGACACAAATCATGGTTAATCATAGTGCCCAATAATCATCTGTATCAGGGGTCTCCAAACTTTTCTGCCGAAGGGCCGCTTTAACTGTGAAACAGAAGTTTCGGGGCCGACTACTAAGCCCCAACTACTATATTGTGTGGTAAACTACAGGTAAAAATAGTATATTTTTTTAGATTAAAAGGTCTCCATGGGCGGGATAAGCGGGCCTCGCAGCCGCATCTGTCCCACGGGCCGTAATTTGGAAACCCCTGATCTGTATGAAAGAGACTCTGTAATATGACAGATAATAAAATGAAGGAGTTGTGCATTGCAACGAGATTTAACTATAGTGTTTTTTTTAATGGTAATTTGGTAATTTCCAAAGTTGACAACTAACACCAATGACCTCATCAAAACAACATCCGAGGGAATACATTGAAAAGATAATTGAAAGCATAAGATCAAGCGTACGGCCGATTAAAAATAATTGGCAGATCCACAGTTGAGGACTGGCACTCTCGTAAGAAGAAAAATAGCGTGGTCAGAAAAACTGGTCATCCGCCCTTAGGAACGTGACCACGCAATGATTCCTCCCGAGACAAAGTTTCACTCCTCAGGTAATTGTCGCGGACGCTGGGGGTGGGAGCACAACAAGAATTCTCTTGTATCGTGTAAAAAAAAATGCCGTTGTCTTGCGTAAAAATAGTTTCTACGGGCTTGGACATAATATGGCGGAAATCTATCAATAGAAATGTTGGAGATATGTAAATATCTAAATATGTCATTCTCCTCATGGTTTAACCATGTCGGACACCAAGCTGTCTAGCCCCATCGACCAATCGGCTGCCTATAAAATGTAGCGAACAAAATGATTGGTGAGACTGCAATCAGGCTTATAAAAAAAGTAAATGGAAAAGACGTAGCCTGACAGGATGTAACTAAACAGCTCAATTTGTAAGTATAGCTATTTCTTAATTCTTCGTTAATTATAGACAGCTTATTGAATTTGAAAAATAAAAAGCAGTTAAGTAATTTTACTACGCTATCAATAATTTAGAACAAAGTGATTCGACTGTAGAAAGTCTAGATTCTATTTGTGCTTCAAGACATTGTTCAACTAAAGAGTAATCTAAAAATAGAACATTACTTATTGAGCTTTTTCCGTTTTTAGGAATGCCAAACCCTATTCTTTTTATGTAAAATAAAGTCTCGATTGTGCTGTTGTGTTAAAGAAAAAAAAAGACCAATGTCATATTTTACATCAAACGAATATTTCGTTACAGGATCACCGTGGCTAACGGAAAAGAGACGTCATAATTATTAACCAAATAAGAATTTATTTTTACTTTAACCCACAGAAAAGACTCATCTAAAACACATTTTACATTTAACGAGAATTACATCACTATTGCACCCCCCCTTTTTTTTTTTTTTATAAAGTCAGTGTTGTATTATCTATTCAAGTCACCATTGTGTTGGGTCAAATGTAAGTCACAGTTAAATTTTAGTCAGTAACATCACCGTTTTATTGCGCCTAAATTGGTCAAGTATTTATCTTTTCTGTTACAGATTATTGCGTCCTGCGCTTATCCATGATTAGGTCTAGTCTTGCATTTTTATTTCAGTTGTAAATGTCTCCTGGTTTCTTCAGGCAACCCATCCACGTCCGAATTCCGGACGGGAAGAATGATAATTCGTATGTGTTTTTTCTTGCATACGGAATTTTTTTATAAAAAAAAGTATTTTTATCCCTATTAAACTAACGCACCCAATGGAAGTGGACTGGTATATTAAAAAAAGGATTTTTATCCCTATTAAACTAACGCACCCAATGGAAGTGGACTGGTATATAAAAAAAAGTATTTTTATCCCTATTAAACTAACGCACCCAATGGAAGTGGACTGGTATATTTTAAAAAAAAAGCAGGAATATTTTGTTGGGTTTCTTTGTTTTAGCTTTGTTGGCTGGAAGACGAAGACAACATTAATGATGTGGCTCTTTGAATCGTACATATATGCTGTAATCTCTAGACCTTATATAAAACTAAATATAAAAAACAAAACGAAGTGCTTTGATTCAGGCTAAAATTTTAAAAAATCTTGAAAGCTGTAGGACGTAATAAAGGCGACTTTGGTCCTGCCTCGCTTCTCATCTTGTAATAAGAGACCGCCATTAGTTAGCCGACATCTGAAGTTCTACATCCACGATTTCAGCGCCGACGAGATGTAGATCCTCACTAGGACACGAGTTCAATGACTCAAAGTACAGATAACAACACTTTTGTGTTGAAGTTTATTTAAGCTTTTTTTAGGTGCCATTAAAGCTACTAAATTTGGCTTTAGCACTGTTGAAATTATCTTTACTCAACGTTACAGAATAACTGCTATCAAGCTTATTAAAAAGTAAATGAAAAAGACGTAAACAGGGTAAGGGTTAGCCTGACAGGACGTAACAAAACAGCGAACGTTTTATTTGTGTATTGTATGTCCGTTGAAAGATGCTCTTTGCCGAAACGTTCGCTGTTTTGTTACGTCCTGTCAGGCTAACCCTTAACCTGTTTACGTCTTTTTTTTAAACGTTACAGTCTAAAAGTTGCCTCTACCAATTTTTAAAAGAGCCTTAACGCTGCTGAATTTCCATTTATTGGTATTGAAAGTGTGTTTATCATTGTTGAAAGTCCCTCAAAGAAATTCAAAGTGTCTCTACCACAACTAAAATTAACGTCAGTACTGATGAAATTGTCTTAACGCCACATATAACGACTTTAAAGATATTGAAAGTGTTAAGACATCCTAAAGGTGACTTGAAGACATCAGGGATGCTTTAAACGTTTATTTATGAGTTTTCACTACTTGAAATTAATGAAGTTGAAAAACAGATGTCAATCATGCAAGGTCTTCAAGTCGGGGCCTGAAAACAAGTCTTAACTACGTTATTTAATTGCAACGTTATTTCAAATCAGAACCCCAAGCTAGAAATTAGAAAGACATCATTTTTTCTACTCTGGTCTCACTGCGAAACGCGACCTCATATCAGGACCCGAGTTTATAGCCGTGTTCTATCTCTTTTCCTTTACCTTGACACACCACCATAAGGTAAATAGCGTTTGGGCGTCTTATTGTCTTAATGAAATGTCTTACAAAACAAATTCATTATTAGACCATTTTAAGCATGAAAAATATATTATTTAAAAGGTATTTCAAAGAAAAATCTCCAGTAAAGATACTGGCAATGACCATTCTAAACCTGAGCTTTTTTTTTTTTTTCTTTTTTTTTTGGCTGGGGCTTTCATTTTTTTTTTACCCATATTTATATGTTCTTTACTTTGAAATACAGGGGTTCATAACATTTTATTTTCGAAAACGGTTTTGACATTCTCACAAGATGCACAGGCAGACGTGGCACTTACTGGAAATGGAAGCCATCTTCTAAAGTGGAAATCCATAAAAACACGTACAGTGTAGAGTGTATATGGTTGTTATACACCAGGTGTATGCATTGTTAACTCTATCATTTATATTCTGATATGGTGACGCCATTATATAGGTCTCTCTTATAGATGGAAAATGATTATTACAATCTGAAAAAAACTTGGTAACATAAAGAATCAGCTGCAAGGAAAGTGCTTTACTTACCAGCTCTTGAAGAAGTTTGACATCTCTGTACTGTTAGGTAGCTGCAACTTCTAACAGGATAATGAATTTGTAGAAGTCAATGAAGTCAAGAAATTTTGGACAGCTATATTTATATCAACAGAGCACCAAGTGAGGGACACCGTCCCCGAACACAGATGTTTTTAATGCGATGTCAACAATTGTCTTTAGACAACCAGCTTTCTCCCCCCGGCTGTGACATGCATACGGTGGTTGCGTGCTTGGTCAGCTCAGACAGCGGGGTGATGATTGTGCTTGTGATTGTGCACCCTTCGCTTGTGCTTGCACAATCAGACCTTAAAATGTCTGACACAGGCCAGGAGTCACACCCTTAAAGGCTCGCACAGGGCGGGGAGAAAGAATAAAAAACAAAAGCGTTCCGGCCACTTGTGGATAATGGAATGGACAACTTTGATGTCACAAACCTCGTTTGTGGTGAGGGGGTGGGGTTACTGGACACCGGTGGGAGGATATGTCGCCCCCTCCCCAGACGGCTTGGACCAATCAAACAGGTCTGGCAAGTCGTAGACAATGGCGAGACGGGAATTCCACGTGAGCGAGATCTCCCTGCCCTGAATGCGCGTGCATGACACAATGCCGGAGACGTTCATTTAGTACCGTGGGGCGTTTGGGGGCGTAGGTTGGGGTGGTAGGATGGGACGAGAGGGCGTAGGTTGGGGTGGTAGGATGGGACGAGAGGGCGTAGGTTGGTGTGGTAGGATGGGACGAGAGGGCGTAGGTTGGTGTGGTAGGATGGGACGAGAGGGCGTAGGTTGGGGTGGTAGGATGGGA
>MUZC01000006.1:91321-114604 GCA_002072015.1 Radix auricularia
GGGCGTAGGTTGGGGTGGTAGGATGGGACGAGAGGGCGTAGGTTGGGGTGGTAGGATGGGACGAGGGGGCGTAGGTTGGGAGGGTAGGATGGGACGAGGGGCGTAGGTTCACTTGGGAGATTGGGACGAGGGGGCGTAGATTGGGATGGTAGGCAGAGATTAAGGTGCGTAGGTTGGGATGTTAGGATGGTACGAGGGGCGTAGGATGGGAAGAGAGGGCGTAGGTTGAGGTGGTAGAATGGGACGAGGGGGCGTAGGTTGGGGTGGTAGGAAGAGATTAGCGGAGCGTTGGTTGGGGTGGTAGGATTGGATGAGGACGTAGGTTGGGTGTTAGAAAGGGACGAGGGGTGCAGGTTGAGGTGGTAGGAAGAGATTAGGGGGACGTTGGTTGGGGTGGTAGGATGGGACGAGAGGGTGTAGGTTGGGTGGTAGGATTGGACGAGAGGGCGTAGATTGGGGTGGTAGGATGACACGAGAGGGGCGCAGGCTGGAGTAGTAGGAAGAGACTAAGGGGGCGTAGGTTGGGGTGGTAGGATAGGACCAGGAGCTTAGATTGAGGTGGTAGAAAGGGACGAGGGGGTGCAGGTTGAGGTGGTAGGAAGAGATTAGGGGGGCGTTGGTTGGGGTGGTAGGATGGGACGATAGGGCGTAGGTTGGGGTGGTAGGATGGGACGAGGGGCGTAGGTTGGGGTGGTAGGATGGGACGAGGGCGTAGGTTGGGGTGGTAGGATGGGACGAGGGCGTAGGTTGGGATGGTAGGATGGAAAGAGGGGGACACGAGTGTGATGTTTGCTGTTGACAGTGGGTGATCTGTTTGTACTAATATAGATTTTATTGTGGGTTAAGATGCCACAGGCACGTGAAGATATCAAAGAGCATGCTTAAAATAATGGCCCGTAAAGTTTACATTCATTTTTTTCAATGTAAGACATCTTTAGGTCTGAGGAAACACGATTTCTTCATTGGCATCCCAGCCGTAGTGGTGAATGGGTTAACTTTCCCAGACCCCGCAACTGGGAGAGTCACTGCGAAATTGATAGTGTATTTATTATATATGAAAATTAATTTGAGGATGCGATCCATTGCGAATATCAATCTTAGCTTTTTCTCTCTTTCCTTTTTTTTTAATTTTTTTTTTTTTTTTTTTTTTTTTTAATGAGTGCACTATTTTACGAATTCTCTAATACTATGACATTTAATGTTTCCCGACAAAACAGTTTCGGGAAAAAAACGGCCCCGACAACTTGGCACTGGACTAATAGAGAATATTTTTTTTAAAAATACAATCAAATATTATATTCGTATTTTTACTCACCGATTCATTGTCAGGTTTATCTCACAAGAAACAATAATAATGACATCACTAGAATGAATTTAATAGCCTTTACTCGATATGGTACAGTCACGGTTGTTTGTTGACAAGGAATAATATAATATAACAACACAATAAAAAAATTTACTTTCTAACTACATTTTTGTATATTGTAAAAAAAAAAGAAAAAAAGTTGCAAATTTGTTTTAAAAATATAAACAATTCGTCTGGTGCCGTTTTGACCGGTGCCATTTTGTCGGGGCCGTTTTGTCTGACATAGAAAAGATAGACACAAATTTAAACATTCATAAACGAATTGCTATAATTTTTAAAAAGTTATAATAATTATTAAAACTAAAATGTTGTAACAAAAAGGCAAATGTCACCGAAATTCTTTTATTCCCTTTTTCTCCCATGAAATATCATTTGAGTATTGAGTATCCTAGAAACTACTGATTACATTGCATGTAAATCATAAAAGTTACTATTAAAAAAAAAACATTAAAACATACGACCAAAACTACAAATAATTAATTATTTAAAATATTACTTGTACATGCTAAAGAAGTTAGAGGGGAACTGCATTGTTTCACTCTATAAGATACTTTTTGAACATGCATTATTAAATATCACATTTTCTGTTGCATAACGCACTCTAATTCATAGTACGATTCCACTTCTTTCGTCAACAATAAAATAATAAAACTCAAATTTCATATTGCAAGATTACAATTATTGTTTTTAACATATTTTACCACACGCAATCTACATTCTGTGTTATTGAAATTAAATCCTCGAGACAATTTTGTAAACTCATTAACACAAACCACTGCAAAAGTGACTATAACTTTAATAATATGCTGGTAGGCTCACTGGTAGGTATCTTTCTGTGTACATCCTCCTCGTCCGGCTTTTACTTGACTGTTTATGCGTCACAGACCAAACCCAACCCGACGTCAAAACAAGAACACGTTCGAAATAGTGAATTAGCAACGTACTCCGCAGTGGTAGAAATATTAGGACCGCGCCGAAAACCTCGTTCAACACTCATAATGGACTAGACAATACACTGAAACGAATGACGATCTGTTAAACAACAATGGAATACAAAGCGACTCAAAGCCGTTCCTCTGAGAGGTGCAAGATCATTTGGTAATTGGTGTAGTATTTTCAGATGTCGATGCATGTGTAGTTTAGATATGTATATATGTGTAGCATATGTATATATAGGGATTGCGGAAATTGACAATTAATTAATCAACCAATCGTTAAAAATTGATTGATTACAATTAATTTGATCAATTAAAATTCGATTAAAATTTAAGAATATATATTTTTTAAATTCAAATTTATATTTATTTAGACTTGCATACGTAGATATATCTTGCACAGCAGAACGACTTTGCTATGTTGTGTTACAAATTTTGAGAGCCGTGGAATTACTGTGACTTTACTATTTTCACAATATATATATTAATATATTATATATATATATATATACAGTCACATCTCCATGACACAAGAGTTAACAGCAGTATTGATTGAGCGAGATCCACCACCGCATGTCCAGTGAACGGGTTCCAACCCACGAGGGACGTGTCCGTTTCTGGAGAGATGACAAAAAAATGAACGACAGACGTGTAAACTAAACTCTTGTTGGGGGGGGGGCGGGGTGAGGCGGCGTTTGGCTTACTCTAGCACTGAGGATTGCATCACTGATACAATTACCTTGTTGTTTCTTTTTAATCCGTCCGACTATATAGGGCTTGTCTTTTCTAAAGTAAAATCTATTATTAGAGATATTCGGTGTTTTAAGGCAGACAAATTTAATAAAACTTATTTAACGATACGAATCAATATGTCAATGTAGGTATATTTAGAAGGGAATATCTTATCAGCTATTTGTTTATTCTTTGTTAATTTACGACCGCTTATTGGACTTGTACAAGAAAAAACAGTTTCCTATTCTAACACTTTTGAAAACCTATGATCCTTCTATAAATTTGCTTAAAAACGTGGTACCGCTAAAGTGAAGTCAAAAAAGAGCACATTACACAATGAGTTATGACGTTTTCCGGTCTTAGACATGACAAGCCCTAATGGGATGTACGCCAATGAAACTGACAATCGGCTGAGCCAATCAAAGAATTAGATGTTTTACGCCTTATGATTAGTGATGTGGAGTGAATGTAAACATCTGGGTACACTAATATATTTCCAAAATCAAGTCTGGAAATGCGCCACACCTTGCAGCATAACCCGATTTCTCAATAATACACGTTCACTAACTTGGTACATGTTGCTCACTGCGAGTTAAAAACAGGCTTGTCCATGGGACATATTTTTCTGTCCCATCCCATCACATCCCATGGCAATTTATGCATGCATGTCCCATCCCATTCCATGGGATTACTATTATAATATTAATATGGAATACATTTAAAATAAAATTATGTAATTTATTAAAGTTTAGGCTAAGTGTCTACCCAAACGACAAAATTTATTAACTTAATGACAATTCAGTATCATTCCGTGTTACCGCTCGTCAAAATGAGAAAAATCTAGACAAGCCTTTAAATACATGGGACATACAAATAATTGCTGTCTCATCCCATCCCATCCAATGGGACGTTTCCCCATGGGCATACCATGGGAATAACATTCCTATGGACAAGCCTGGTTAAAACTAATGCGAGATTTATTTATATTTATAACAGCTTGTTTGTATTTACAGTAGGGGCACGGGGCTGTAACCGCGAGCTGTGGGCTGTGGGGTCAAATAGTAAATACTACGTTTTTTAACAACGAATGTTAGCAAAATTGCAAACACCACACAAGGGTTAGAAGTACTAAGCTCTCTTAAAATACAAAGAAGATATGTTTTAAATTATTGCTTTTGTACTCTAGTTAATTAAGCATAAAAATAAAAAGAATTTCAAAAATATGTCTAAGCACACGCACAAAAAATAATTTTTAAATTAAATTTTTGCAAGAAGATTTCTGTGGAAAACAAACAGCGGTATCGTGAATTCAGAAATTAAATAAGCAGCTATAATTAAAACATCCGAGTGGACAACAGAAGCAAATGAATGACCGTTAGTTTTTATGAGAGCTTAATGGATGTCATTGGGCTGTCCTTCGTGACTTAAACTTTTCTTTATATTCTCTCTGTAACCACCCATCGCTTGTAGAATGTAGACTATTAATCTTCCCTGCTTTCACTCGTCTCCTCTTGTGTCTTTAAACTATTTTTCTCGTAATATTTTATTATTCCTCTAGCTGGCCCCACGGATATTAAAAACCAACCATCATTGACGAAAATACCGTTTTGTTTCGAACACAAACACAATCGGGTATTTAATTCTCCATAAGCGACCCACCGGGGATCTAAATCTCTACCAGAGCAACAAACTTTTAACTAGGACACTAAATGCAGTCCAAGTGTTCGAAAGGCTACGAAAGGGGATCCCCTATTCTAAAAATAAAAACGGTGCCGGTGACGATCAAGAGAAATCATCTCAGTTGAATAAGTTCCCTAAGGCATTCATTTCATTTGATGGTAAGGAATGATTAAAATATATTTGAAATATAACCGCACTAATTACAAGGAACTCATTACTGACTGTATAGCCTGCGGGCATTTTAATATTTGTTGTTTTTTTAAATTCTGCGATATCTTTTGCCATTCTCTTAAGGGATCTATTCAAATAAGGGACCATTAAACAAACATTGGCTTGAATGTATGTGAGCTAGTTTTTTTTATTTTTTTTTTTATTTTTATTTTTTTTTAAAACAGGGCTCTTTAAAAAGATTTTGGAACCCGGAAGGAGTTTTCTTTAAAATTAGAATTGATTGCATATATTTACCTGCATTTCGTTTTAAATCTAAAAAGAACTAAATTATGTAGTCTAGTCTATATGTTATTGTTTTTCTATGAACTTCTAATGAGTATAATGCACAAAGGTTGGAAAAACCACACAATAAAATGACACGAGATAAAGGGAAGTAATTATCTTTGTCATCCTCGACATCGTGCGGTAGTTACAATGTGCGCCGGGCTGTTAAGAAATATAAATGAACGCTACAGTTAAGAGACTCATTGGCTATTGGCATTTTTAAATATATATTTTATGACGTTTAGATCCTATCAAATTCAACATTGTATAGATTTCAAACATTTAATCTGAACAGTTTCTCTATTTTTTTTTAAAAAAATTACTTTCTCGGCTTAGAAGCAGGGTCAGGGGTGGCAAAACTTAATCCAATATTTTGAATTTCAAATATTTAATATTGCTTCCAAGTTAGCCTACCTGAGACATACATAGCTGTTCTGTAGAGGATTACTTAGTGAAACACAGTGTCATGTCGATAACACGCCATGGGACATCTGTTAGTTAGCGTGCCCAATATTGTTCGCCACCAATGAGAGTCAAGTTAGTTTTCTTGAGGCCATCTTGTTGCCTTGCAAGCTAGGACCTGCAAGCTACTTCCTAAGGCCTTTAAACTAGGACCTTCAAGTAAGTTCTTGTGGCCCATGACGCTAGGAACTTCATTCTAGCAGTGACATCACTAAGGGGTTGGGGGGTACCCCGGATGACACTATCAAGGGGCTGACACCAAAATCTAAAATTTTAATGTGTTCGATTTTATTTATATGTATATATANATATATATATATATATATATATATATATATATAAAGCGACAGCAATTTGTTTCCACCTAGGGAAAAAAACAGTTAGACTTCTTTCTCTTAGTCGAACTCAGAGGGATCACACGAAAAAATTCGAATTACGGAGTTTTCGAGTTAGGAGAATCGGTATTAGAGGCCCATATTAATCAATTACAATGATGTTTTTGTGAGGGTGTGGTGGGTGGGGTGAGGGAGCAGCCATACAAGCGAGGGGGCTGGACAGGAGGGAGAGGCGGTGTCTGATCTTTCATGTGAAACGAAGCCGACAGCTTTAAAATACCAACACAACCGAGGAAGTCCCCCCCCCTCAACAAAAAAAAAAATAACTTTACTCCATACACAGTGGGATTGGGGTGGGAGATTAAGATTTTTCCTTTTACTAGTTTTACACAAACGCCTTGCAAAATTCGACTTACGGAGGTTGAAGGCAAAAAACCTTAGACTTAAGTAGATCTAAAATACTTGAGTCTTATGGAATTTTGCCATGACCTAACCATAGTGACGCATCTGCAGCCTAGTTAGTAATATAAAACTAGGAGCTTCAAGATAGTTCTTGTGGCCACATTAACGACGGGCCTTCAGCCTAGTTTTTAAGGTCTTTCATAATGGAACCGTCAAGCTAACGATAATCCATATTTGCTTATGGTGTAGGTCACTTCAGCATAGATTTATTCATTGTCAGATGACGTCCTGTCCATGCAGCTTTGTGATCGCTGTAAACAAAATGAGGGGTAGGACTGCAATCAGGCTTATAAAAAATTAAATGGAAGAGACGTAAACAAGGTAAGGGTTAGCCTGACAGGACGTAACAAAACAGCGAACGTTTCGGCAAAGAGCCTTTTTCAACGGACATACAATGCACAAATAAAACTAATATAAAAAAATAGAAAATAAAATTAAGAAACTTAGCTGCGGTGAAATATTCTTCGATTCTTTGGATTTCACCGCAGCTAAGTTTCTTAATTTTATTATTATTTTTTAACACGTGTTTGTTTCCAACATTTTGCTTGTCACGGCAATCTCCGTTTAAAGAACGTTCAGTTTGATGTAGTCCTTCCTGTTTGCACGCTAACAATTTTACTTGTTACTCTACCTTTGTTAGGAATACGACCCACATACTAGAATATACGCATGTGTATCTTATGGAAATCACAGCATTCCGCGCGATATTTCTACTTATTTGTACAGCAGTAGCTACTATTAATGGTAGATTTGCGAAATAACTGTAAATTCTCGCGTGATTTTTTGTTTTTACCCCGTAAATAATAAGTAAAATCATTTAGCATGAGTTCTAAAAAAGTTAATAAGAGGAGCCAAGTAACGTTAAGTTAGGTTCACCATTAAGGTGAGAAAAAAACATTGTTATAAAGCAGGGGTCGGGAAATTTTTAGAGCCACACTGAAGATACATTATTTAAAAAACTAAACATTGAAGTAAATGCGTGCATTTTGTGTGACTTCAACACTGAACATAATTCTTTTTAGTAATACTATTATATTTTTTACTATTTTTTACAATTACTATGTAGATTAAAGGAGTCTGATCACATTTCTAAAAAATATTTAATCAAACATTAGTCTGAGAGCCATCAATAGAGCCTTATATGGCTCGTGAGCCATGGTTTCCCAACCCCTGTTCTTAAGGATGAAAATGTGCATTCGTGTTCTGGACTTAATTACAGCAAAGCGAATGCTGAGATCGACAATTTTTTTTTATTGTGACAAATGCACATGGACCAATAAACCTTAAATGGAACCTTATGGTTTCCATTCGAAAAGTGGTTTACTGAGATAAACGAGTTCTCAACACCAGAAGTTCATGAGTACCAACTGTTCATTCGCATTTTTAGGATACCAAGGCCAGACAAAATGAATAAAACAGCTTAATTGCTTAAACTAAAACAATTGCGCTCAGCGCAGCTGTTACGCGTTCCAATTCCCGTCTGAGATGCTTTGCTTTGTCCACAAACAATTTTAGTCTACGCATTAATCAAGCTAACTGTTCCTCATTATCATTATCAGTCGTTGGTAGAAATGAAACTACATTGACAAGAAATCCATTCTCTTCTTTTGTTGATGTACCCAGGATTCACAATGAATTTCAAGACGATTTTTTAAAAATAATTTTTGAGATGCTTCCTTGACGTTAACATACACAATTCTGGTGTGATATGTTCATTCATACCAAAACGTCACTTGCCTTCCGAGCATTTCCCAATGTGTGTTTATGTCTCATCAACTGAAATAAATTAAATAAATGATGAGGATGACATGAAATTTGGTGTTAACTGAAACTCGCCGAGAGATTTGAGGGTAATTGAAATTAATTACAAGTTTTAAATTATATCGGTGATCGCGGCTTAATTGGCTTTTATATTAAAAAAAAAGGGGGGGTCGCCACCTAATTTACCTTTAAGCAGATATCTGATCAACGCCACGCAGCAGTTTATGATAACCGCGCAGCAAATTTTATGAAATATTGCTCAAAAAATAGATGCTGTTCTCCTTAGCACATGAGTATTTCTTTTTTGTAAACTAGTATTTTTACTTTCCACACGGACCAACGAACCTTTGAGGGAACATCAGAGCCCAATAACAAATTCTCAAACCCCAGAAATCTCAGTACCAACTGGTTTATTGCAGTTATAGGATACCAAGAGCAGACCAAATGAATAAAACAAAGTAATTGCTTAAACCAAAACAACAGCTCTCAGCACAGCTGTTACACGTACCAATACCCGCCTCAGATGCTTTGCTCTGTCCGGAAGTAATGTTGGTCTGCACACTAATCAAGCCAACTTTTATCACCCCTTTTAACCTGACGCTTTGAAATGAAATTATTCTACTACATTGTAAAGGAGGCGGTGAAAGAATAGAGAACTTAATGGCGATTGTCAAATCACTCGTATTTTGACTCATGGAGACTGGGTGCGCCACAAATGTATTCTAAGTCTGAATATAATAGGTCCTTCGTCTTTTGTTCTAATAATGATTTTCATCATTATTTTATTAAAATTGGTCAAGCGTTTATTTTCAACGTTTTGCTTGTCATGGAAATCTCCGGATAAAGATACGCGTGAACTCTTTTTTTAACAAAATGAGGAACTGTGGCTATATAAATAATTAAAAGGTTCGATGGGTTTTCATTTGATATCCTCTGTGTATTCCATAATTTAAAACAAAATACGAACAAGAAACAACATAAAAAAGAAATTTCTATTTCCTTGGTCGAGCTGCTCATTATTTGCCCATTTTCCGCTAGAGGGCATCCAGCTACGATGTCGCCCTAACGAACGACATAGTTCACTTACAAAGTCTTAACCCCGTTGGGTATTGCGCTTTCAGTGGGCGAAAAGGGAAAGACAAACACCGTAGTGACAGCTTAGTTAGTTGAGTTGCTCCGCTGGAATTTTTTTCATTTCCTCTTGGACAAGTGGCCGTCGACAGATCGCAAAGGCACATTAATTTCGTTTAATGGTAGCAATAAGCGCTGAACTGCATTCCAGATTTTATTACTTTTTTTTTTCATTCCTGCTTTCATTCGTTTATTAGGAATGTAGACAAAAAATAGAGGAAGTGCTACGAATAGGTTACGCCTGGGGAAAATACTTAATTTTGGCTTCTCCTCTAACTAAACAAATGTCTTCCATACCAAGAGTCTCAAAAATACGGCCGGTGGGCCAGGTATGGTCCCCGAGACCCTTTTTTACGGTCCCTGGAGACCCTTTTTCCGGCCCCTGGAGACCCTGTAATCTAAAGAAAATATACTATTTTACCTGTAGTTGATCACAAAACTTAGTAGTTGTGGGCTATAAGTCGACCCTCAAAGTTCTGTTTGACAGTTAATGCGGCCCTCCGGCAGAAAAGTTTTGAAACCCATGTTCTATACTAATGAAAGGCAAAGCCCTCACTTACTTATTCACTCACTCATCCTTAATTCTCCAACTTTCCGTGTAGGTAGAAGCATGAAACTTTGGAAATTTGCTAAGTACTCTATCTTAATGGTAACAGGGGTAAAATAAATCTAAAATTATCAGTCACTTTGGGCCCAAATGTAGGTTTTTTTTCCTTACATGAGGTAATTTGTTTAAATTTTGAATACTGTTTAAATGGACGGATCCTAACCAAACTTTGTGTATAAAAACTTGATGGCCCAAAATAAAATAATATAGAACTTTCAACTCATATTATCCATTCTTTTAGGGCCGCGGGCCCCTAATCTCTTTTTCGTAAACATTTAAGGCTCTTTCCCCTTTTCAATTTCACTAGATCTTAACAAATACTGACAAACCAATATTCAGTCATGATCAGGATTTAAATCAACTTTTGTTTTGAGCTTTATATCTTACATCGACAAGGCCCCCGGGTCTTGTTGTATTTTTTTAGCCGTATAAATAGTACTTTATTCATCAAATGGTCATAAACTTTGGTAAGTTGTTGATTACACTCAAGCAAATATTTCTGGCATAAAAAGTTGTTAAAATACCACTTATTAGGAGTCGGGGATCCAGTACGTCATTTAATACCATGAGTTATACAAAGTTATTTTAAGCAGTGGCTATTGGGTAAATGGGTGGACTATTGACCAAATTTGATATTAAAAATGTGATGGTCCGTTTTAAAACTCTATGAGGTGTTAAGCTCTTAACATTTTTTCCCTCTGGGCTGGGGCCCAAAATAAAATTTCCCTTAACATTTAAAGCTTTATTTCCCATTAGATTTTGAATCATTAACACTACAATAGACACATATCTCATTAATGACATAGATTGAAATCATCAGGCCGTTAAATATATGAACATCTTGCACAACTTTTGCCCGGTGGGGGGAAGCTTAATGTCAATTTATTCCCTCATCAACATAATACTTTAGAAAGAACACTCCCTTTGGGATTTCTGCGGGTAAAATTGTGTTTCTTGATCAAACTTAGTGCATAACATTTAGATGAGTCCTAGAGGTCATCCATACATTATGTACGCAAGCAGGTTGATTGGGGTCTTTGACAAATGGAATTTTGCGTATGGATGTGAAGTGGAGTCTCCACTAAATGCGTACAACAAATTTATTTTGCATAATACTAAGCCTAGTAACGTAAACCGCTCAGACTGCAAACGGCATTCGTGACTGACTGAGTCCAGACTGATATGCAATAATGTTGTATAATTTAATGCAAACGAAATTCTGAACTTTTTTTACTCAAAAGTAAATAATATTTGATTCAGACCAAACGTTCAAACATTGCTAAAATAAATCCGTCTGATAATTATTTCAATATCTTGAAATTAGTTAAGTTTCTCTTTCTCCCTACCTAAAAGCCGTATTTTCTAACTGAAAATTAACATGTTGCAAATTTCTTTATTATTATTTAAGTATGTATTTAGTACAATTTAGTGTACGACTGCAGTCTGATATCGTAACACGTGTGAAGCCATCGAAGACGTCATTAAATTAATTGCAAGCAATCTAATATTTTAGGGGAAATATTATTTAAACTTGCGCATTTTGATGTGACGTCATATGTCTTTAAACACCTCCTCAACTTCTTCACACATCGTCACAAATGCGTGACCCCACACCCCCTTGGCACGTGACTTCATTTATGGACTGCCTCAAAGAGAAAAACCAATATCCTTTGACTCTGGCTTAAAATTAATTTTTGAACCGGTTTGGGTTGCGGGGTGGGGGTAGAGAATTAGTGCGTGCGCATAGGGGTGGTCCCGAAAATGTATACAATGCAGCCGTGGGGAGGGGGGTACGGAAAAATACGACTTTTTTGCGTAAGTAATATATGGATGGCCCCCCTATTAAGAAAATAAAATTCATTAAATGTCTCATGTCCAAAAGTTAATCAAGTTTCATTTCGAAATTCTGTACGAAACGGTCTTAACATTTGGCAACGTTCTTCAAGTTAAATTTTTGTTTATGACCCCATCTTCATGAAATTTAGTAGGTTGTTCTCCTTTTCTAACTCTAACTGAAACCAATGAACGCGCTTATTTTGTTGGTATGACGCCATTGTTAGTTGCCATGTTGAACTTATTGAAAAGTCTTTGTTACTTATTATCTCATCTTCTAGCAATTTGTTACGCGGATTTCATTTCAACGATATCTGAAATCCAATTTTTTCCGCTTCAGCGCTCGGGTACTTTGCTAGCCTAATAGAACTGGATAGTATGTATTAGAATTTATAAATTTTAACCAAGTCTCAAAACTGAACAGTTTACGTTGCCGAATGTTTAGTTAGTTTTTAAAAAATGTCATTGCTCCGATAATAATTTTTTTTATAATTATATTTTGGTCACAATAGATTTTGTTTGGACAATGACAATATTTTGTTCGTTCAATTTGACAAACATAAACTACATATTTTGAGCATACATTTTTTGCAAGCATATTTGTTTTTGTTGTGGGTTTATTAAGACCAACATCGTAATTGCTATCATTGTCATTGGTATTGCCAGGGCTGGATTTACCTATTTGCTAAACAAGCTATAGCTAAGGGTCCCCACCTTCTTAGGGACCCCACCCCTCCCGGAATTTTTCTTCATATTTGGCACTGCCATAGAATATCTGGACTTTAAAGGGCCTTAATATCTCAAATAACTTAGGGACCCAACAAGTTTAAATCAGGCCCTGGGTGGTTATTGCATCACCTGAGTTTGTTTGTTTGTTGTTGTTTTTTTCTTGTTTGTTCGTTGGTTGTTGTTGTTGTTTTTTTTTTTTTTGTATTAAAAAAATGAAAGAGTAATAAGCAGATATCTTATAAATGAAATAAATAAACAATGTTTTTCTTTTGGCAAATTTAGGATTTGCCAATCCCCTCGAAAAAAAACAATGGGAAATGATATGTCCCACTCCCAACAAACTTTTTTTTTCCGTTAAAAAAGTTACAGTTCGACAAAATCAACGAGACGACATTTCGATGCTCTTAACAGCTGAGGAGTACGGCGTCATGCCGCTTTTAACACTGATTTTAAGACAAGCTAAAATTGTCCTGGGCCCTCGTGACTCCCTCGGGCGGTGGAGCTATTTCTCATTGGCTATTTCACACACGTGTTTGTCGTGACAGCATCCGAGCGATAATTTGATGTTCTTGAGAAATTAACGGATGGCACGCACCGTGGGCGAATTATATACACGTAGGGCGAATCACATTTATAAGTCGTGGGCGAGTCAAATACAAGTCGTCGGGCGAATCACATACATGTCGTGGGGGGGATTCACATACAAGTAGGGCGAGTCACATACAAGTTGTGGGCGAGTCACATACAAATCGTGGGGGGAAGGGGTTTGTTCACATACAAGTTAGGGGATTAACACACAAGTCGTGGGGTAGTCACATATAAGTTATGGCGAGTCACTTTCTAACTGTGGGGGAGTCACATACAAGTCGCGGGGGAGGGGTTCGTACAGGGGCGGATTAAAACTGCACGGGGCCCCGGGCTGCAATCAAACGGGGGCCCTATCCAGCCAACGCCCCTTAAAATGATTGTTAACAGCTAATATAAGACTGTAACTAAATATTAATAATGAAAAAAAACCGAACACGAAGAAGCAACTGTTTGAAGTGTTCGCCTGTATGTTACAATTGAGTGTGAAAACAAAAATTTTAAATTCCATTTCTGGGAATCGAACCCGCTAGCATCACAAGCCATTACTCTCTCCACACGGCCAGCGGATCTCGTCAAAATGGCGACATTTTAAAAATATAAACAATAATTAAAACTATTTTCTCTAAGGGAGGCAATTAAATCCAGTTGTAGAGATAATATTAATTAATTTATTTTATTTTTTATATTTCCAAGGGTTCGTGCAAACATTTGTACACTTTTATTATAAAACATAAAAAGTTTGGTTGGGGGCCCCCAAACCGTCGGGGGCCCCTGGCTTTAGCCCGTTCAGCCACCCCCTTAATCCGCCATAGGGTTCGTTCACATACAAGTTAGGGGACATACAAGTCGTGGGGTCAGTGGCGTCGCTAGGGCGGTGCGGAGGGGGCGGGTCGCCCCGGGTGACACCATCAAGGGGGTGACACCAGACCGTAAAATTCTATATATTCCCGTTATTTGGCACTGGAAATCTCAGAGGATTTCTATGGGTTAAATTATGAGGGGGTGACACCATGAGCTACCACCCCGGGTTACACCAAGAGCTACCGCCCCGGATGACACCAACCCTAGTGACGCCTCTGCGTGGGGTAGTCACATATAAGTTATGGCGAGTCACTTACTAACTGTGGGGGAGTCACATACAAGTCGTAGGCAGTCACGTACAAGTTTGGGGGGGGGGGTGGGGGACTCAGATAAGTCGGCTTTAAAATTGTAGAAAGTGAAATAAAAACTTGAGTGACTGACATAATACCAGAGACGACCAGATGGGGATGCGAGGCGGGTGTGAACCGAACCTGGTGACACCATCACAAGGGGTGACACCAAAACGCCAAAATCCTGTGTGCTCCCGTTATTTGGCACTGGCAGACTCGGATGTGGTCTATGGATGGGGTAAGTCGTGAGGTGTGCGCCGTGAGCAACCGCGCTGGGTGACACCTACCCAAGGGACGCCACTGCATAATACTCTTTCACTTGAGATAAAGTTCAATGTTTGAAGATGCAGTCATGTTTAGGTGTCAGTGTTTCATATGATGCAGTAACCTCTGTTGTATGGGGGATGTGTTCGCTCCAGGTACATCTATGAATGTGAGCCGATCATTGTATTTGTCGATTTAAAAACAAAATAGTTTACGGATCCAAAGAAACGATCGCTTTATCGTGGAAATCAAGCAACAGTAGCATAATTTGTGAAAATGTTTGATAAAACATTAAAGCACTAAACAACGTTTAGGTTTTGTTAAGTTCCCTTTTTTTATGTCCACATCAGAAATACCATATTCTATTACTTGATCAAAATAAGTTGTGGTTATTCTCAAAAGCAACACGAATTTATGACTGCATGTGCGGCTTTTAAAACTTATTAATATTTCACGTTATGGAAACCCGAGATAGGAGTTGTTGTTGTTTTTTTAAAATAATACTTTAATTACAAATCTTAATACTCAAGTATTCAACTATTATCAACTGTCAACCCTGTTTTGATCTAGATCCACCATCTCTATAACGTCTGGGAATATTAAATTGATTCCACGAAAGGAAACCCATATAACATATTATTTTAAAATGTAGGTAAATGTAAGACAAATGCTTTCTGGGAACTCGAATATATAATATTTATTTCGCTTCTGGTGTTCAGGTCAAACGGCTGAAAGGCATCGACTTTATTTTCTATAAATAACCTAGACTCGTTTACTGCGTTAAATAACAACAAAAATCCAAATGGAATTCACGACAGAATATTTTTAAAATTCATCCTTTACAGACCATGGTGGCCTGTTGGGTAAGTGATGCAGCGTTCAATGGCCACGGCATACGAGGCATTGTGTGGCACAATGCCCACCCGCCTATATCTAGTATCAGGTATACAACCCATCAGTGTTGAATTGGCTCAGCGACACCCTTAAGCCGCGGGAACAAATCCTTACCCTCACAGAGACTCGAATCAATTATTATTTTTTTTTTAACTTGTAAGCTCTTTTATCTCTACATGTGTGTGTGTGTGTGTGCGTGCGTGCGTGCGTGCGTGCGTGTGCGTGTGCGTGCGTGTGTGTATATATACAATAGGGCTGCGGAAATTAACGATTAATGTTTCGATTAAACGGTAAAAATGTATTGATTAAAATTATTTTAATCGATTAAATAGCTATTAAACTGAAGAGGATGCCCACATCAATGCGGCTTTAGAGAAAAAACAGATCATGTGAAACACAATAAATAGGTCAAAGAGATGAAATATCAAAAGGCTTAGAAAATAATGATCAAATATACACAATATTACTAGACTTCTCAAAGGCATTTGACAAAGTTCACCCCCTTAGTTTACTTTCAAAAACTTAAATACTTTGGAATCTCAGATCCCTTACAACACTGGATCCAAGACTTCCTTTTGGGTAGGGAGCAAACTGTAATAATTATTGGATCTAAATATGCACCAATAAAGGTTAACTCAGGAGTTCCACAAGGAACTGTGCTAAGTCCCTTACTCTTTTTAATTTATATAAATGATTTATCCAACAACATCTCAAAGGGAACAAAAGTTAGGTTATTTGGTGATGATTGTATAACCTATAGAACAATTAAGTCAGAACAAGATAGCAAAATTTTTCAAAAAGACTTAGATGAATTAATAAAATAGGAAACTAACTGGAGTATGTCTTTCCACCCAGAAAAGTGTCAACAGCTAAGAGTTACAAAGAAAACGATACAAATAAATTAAAAATATTACACTCCTGGGAAAGGACTATCCCAAACTAAAGATGCAAAATACTTACGAGTCATAATAAATCAGAAACTATCGTGAAATCCCCATATCAATGAGGTTATTAAAAAAAATCAAACAAAACCTTAGGTTTTATAAAAAAGAAACGTTTTACAAATGTAATAAAGATATACTACTAAAATGCTACTTGACCCTGGTGAGACCTATACTAGAATATGCATCTTGTGTATGGGACCAATCCACCAAATAAAACATTGATAAACTAGAACAAATTCATTCCTGGAGAATATTCAACACTGACAAGAATAACAACATTAGTTAAATCATTAAGTCTTGAAACACTAGAGTTGACTAGAGGGAATAAGAACCAAGAGTAAATTAGCAAATATACGTAAAGCAATTAATTCTAATTTAGAAATACAACACAAAGATAACGTACTACAACCCTCAAATAGACATAAAGATAAAACACCTTTCTTAATCCATACTCAAGCTGTGGTGGACTGGGCCGCCGGGATGCCGGGAAATTTCTGGGTGGGCTGCCAGGACCAGTGAATTAAAACTCATTAATAAATAATATGGGATGAAATTAGAGGCAACAAAATTTGAAAATTAAATAATAAAGCCAAGCCATGAGCGATTGATATGCCGTGCAAACTGTACATCTATTATTGGAAAAGGTACGTTTGAATTATTTCAAGAGAGACTCATTGAAATATTGAAAATTGTGTCGGTAATGCTACAGATGGGGCAGCCAATATGCTGGGACAGTACCATAGGTTTACTAAATGGTTGTCTGGTGCTAAACACATGTATTGAATCTTGTTTTAAGTGATACCACTCAAACCACGACCTCTTCAATTAGCTTATTTCATGTTTAACGCAAGTAAGGTGTTCTTTAGAGGATCGTATAAAATAATGGATGTTTGGGTCAATCACCAACAGAAATCTAGACACCAAAGATTAAATATTATTGGTGAAACTCGATGGTGAGCCAAAGAAAGTGCGTTAAAAAGTATTTGCAAATTTTGATGATCCAAACTCATCATTGTTCATTAAATTGATTTAATGTTACAAGAACTAGCATCATCAGACGCATTCAGTGCAAAATCGGGGATACAGCTCTAACTATACTAGATAAGTTTATCAAGTTTGAAATGGTTATGACTACAAAGCTATACTAAAGAATATTCCAGCACACAAGATCGTTATCTAATTATTCAAAAACCAACGGAATGGATGCACTGCAAGCAAACCGTAATGTAGATTGTACTGTCAAGTTGTTAAACAATATTCCAAGAGATTTTGATGGTATTTCACGAGTGTTAAGCGATTTGCGTCCTGGGCTAATAACAAGTTTGAAGAAAAGAATGTTAAAATTACCATTGAGGACAATTTTGTATAGACAATTTTACACAAACAGAAAGTGATGTCTGATAAAAGAAGAACGCATGAAGTAGTAGAAAATAATGCAGCAAACAGATATCACATTGAAGTTTATAATTTCACCATGGACAAAATTTCAAAAACTATTGTAACGCGATTTGAAAGTCACGATTCTTTATACGCTGATATTGCCTGTCTTGATCAACAGAACTTTAGGAATATTAAACAGCAAAGTTTGGCTACATCAGCGATGCAGCATCTTAGCAGTATTCTGGTTAAATTCGATGAAAGCGCTACAGCGACTAATCTCAGCGAAGAGCTAACTGACTTTGCGTAGAAATAGGACAAATTTAAAAATGTTGTCCCCGACGAATACCTTCTCCAAATTTTCGATGATTCAGTAGAGGACAGCGTCAGCGAAGACTCGCCACTAGAACTCTGGGACGACCAAGTTGTGGATAAGAATAAGGAAATCTTGCAAAAAATGCATTCTTTGTTACTTTTCTGTACACCATAAATACAGTTTCCATGGGAAACATGATACAAGCATCTCTTTAGTGCTTATAAACTCTTATTGACTATGTTGTATACCCAAGTAGCTTGTGAGAGATCTTTCTTCACACCTTGAAGCTGTTATGCTTATGTGAACAGAAACCGGTGTTTTAAGTGAACTGAACATTGACAAAATCCCAGCTTAAAGAAGTTGCATAAACTATAAACACCATCACAGTGAGTCCAAATAAATTGATTTATAACTTAAATTGACGCATTTTTTATATTTTATTTATAATTATAGACTACATTAAATACACTATTTATCGTTGTTTCTCAGGTTTGGATGGGAAAAATGCACATGGAAAATAAAAGTTATGATGATAGGGCCGCTTTTTTTGTTGTTTTTTCCCGGGCCGCTTGGACTCCCCAGTCCACCCTGTATGCAAGAACAAACACATGCAAGTTTTCTTTCTTCCCGTCCGGATTTCGTGCGTGGAATGGATTGCCCGAAGAAACCAGGAAAGCCAACACTTAACCATAATTTAAAACTCTGATAAGAATGCAGGACTAAGGGGCCGTCCATAAAGTACATCACGCTATTTTTGACCATTTTAAACTCCCCCTCTCCCTCCTGTCACAAATCTCGGACCTCACCCCCATAAAGTAGTTCAAATTTTCGAACTAAAATATTTTTTTAATTAACGAAATAATTAAAATTCAATATAAAACACCGTGACGTCACACATGGCCGGACACTCCCCCCCCCCCCGTCACAAACTGTCACACTTTCTTACACCCTCCCGTATAGAAGGAGTGTCTGTAACAGATAAGATAAGAAGATAAGACCTCACAAAGCTGTGAACCCCTTACAAGTGGTATTTTCTATTTGAAAATGGCAATGTTTCATATCAATTTAGCGTATACACTTAGTATGTATTTAGTCCAAGACTGCACTCTAACTCTAATGTCGTAACACGCGTGAATCTATGTAAAACGTCATAAAATAAATAGCAAGAAATCAAATATGTAAGTTAAACTTTCATTTAAAGTAGCGTGTTTTGACGTGACGTCACAATTCTTAACTGCCCCCCTCCCCCTCGTCACGTATCGCCACAAATGTGGGGACGCCCCCCCCCCACCCCTAGGTGCCTGGGTTGCCAATGATGAGTAAATTTATGGACAGTCCGTAAAGATTTATCGTAAAATTGCCTGTCCGTAACATTCCGTAAAAAAAAAATTAAGGCGTCCGTAAAAAATTGACAAAACGTGGAATCTCAACGTTTAAAAGAATCAGTAAATCATTTTTGTGATATCTATTTTCTTGATTGAAATTTTAATTTTTAAATTGTTTTAGTGGCATCCAGCGCTCTGTTAATTAACTGTAAGAGCTTTCTGGACAGCTGGAAAGTACAAACCCAATAAATTATTCATTGGTTATCAAACTAAACTACAGCTGCAAAAAGTAGATGATTCATCGACTGTTGAAAAGTTTTATGTTGATGTTCTTGCATTTTATACCAATGCAGTTGGTGCAATCCAGAAAAGAATGCCTATTGGCAACAGAGTGCTTACGCTCATGTCAGTACTAAAACCCACTAAAAGAATCACGGTGGATCAGTCGGAAATTTTGGAACTGGCCCAACTTTTTCCACAAATTGTGTCTCCAGCAGATTTTGATTGTTCAGAGGCCGAGTTTATTGACTACAATGTTGCGGATTAAAGCATAAGCAATGCCGACGAAGGTTATGAGGCTTTCTGGCATCAAATTGGACAAATGACTAGAAATATCGAAAACAAAGAGTACAGATTTCAGCTACTTTCGAAGTTTGCACAAACAATGTTGGCGCTTCCACATGGAACAGCAGAAGTAGAACGCGTTTTTTCTGCTAATAGTTTATTGAAAACCAACTTGAGAAACAAATTATTGTCTTCTCCGATTTGGGAAAGTTTACTTACTGTGAGAAATGGACCGGGAAAAATTACTTCCACAATGATCGACAGTATAAATGTTTCTATGTATTATCATAAGCAGGAGAAATTAAACACTTTCAATGATGATGAATGTCATACAAGAAACTGATGTTATAAAATATGAACATGGTAATAGAGATGTGCTCATATGGATACATTAATTTTTTTATAGCTACAATGCATGGATTATGCTTCATATTCGTTCATTTTAATGTCAAAATTTTATGTTAAATGTGTCCGTAAAAATTGTTTTTGTCTGTAAATTTTGTTGAGATTTCTTATATTTGTCCCTAAATGTTATTTTATTGAGTTAGCAACCCTGCTAGGTGCGTGACGTCATTTATGGACGGCCCAAAACTTCAAATGTGACGTTCACTTACACTCGATTTTGAGTGACGAGACGACTACCTGAAACTCGGTTTTGAATTCTTGATGTTGAGTTAAGCGGAATCTTTTACATATATGATTTATGAACCTCGTCTTTGAAGTTCACAAAGTTTTATTTGTAACATGTGTTAGGGCAGGAGCGGCGTTTGATGGTGGCAACTGGGGCGACTGCAGTGGCGGATTTAGCTATAGGGCAGGGGGGGCGGGTCGCCCCCCCCCGCGCTCCAGTTGGGTCTAAAATGGCGCCCCCCTGAGACGCCCTCATGAACACTAAAAAGGTGTAACCAGAGCAAAAAAAAAAAGAAAAGAAAAATTTAATCAACACTAAACTGCAATACGACAATATTGGCTTGCTAAATATCGTATTTCAAAACTGTAATATCTGGTTTGGTCAGTCAGGAGCGTCGCTAAGTGGAAAAGAATAGAGAAATATTGAAACGAATGATAAACGTGACGTTTTTCTTGATTTTTAGCAAAACAAGGTTTGCTATTCAGAGTACACAGAGAAAATTCTTGCTTTAGACTTTAGTGATGTTAGTTGTAGAAATACTTGAAATATTTGTTAAATCACAAGTTTATTAGCCAACTATGATTCCACTTTGGACAGTCATCTAGAGTTTAAAAGAAAAATGAAATTTATTTAAATCATGATGTGCAGATTGATTTAATTCAATCATTTGCATCTGAATTATCGGCAGTAATTGATAATGAACATGTATTTTCTGTAATTATCGATTAGACGGACCATTGATATATTTGAAATTGATAAGATGTCATTTTACGTTCAGTTTCAAAATCAGGACATGTTGTGGAACTACATATTACAAAAGCGAGACATTGATATCACAATCTGAGGAGGAAAGGCATATGTTGGCTCATCTGTGATGTCTTGAACTAAGAGTGGCCTTCAAACCTTCATACAAAGCCGTCTATGTTCATTGTTGTACTCATGCTTTGAATTTGGTCACTATCAAAGCAATGTCTGTAAACAGTGATGTATACAGTTGTTTTTGGCACAGCTGAAAGATTGTATGCATTCTTTACGTCTAGTTTACAACGTCTACATACTCTTTAAAAATATAGAAAATCTCAATATGAATCAACAGTAAATACTCTGAAATGACTTTTTGATACAAGATGGGCAAGCCGTAGGCCGTAAGCATGCAGTTGATGCAGTTATTGGATCATTATCTGCTATTCTAGCCACTCTAGAAGATATAATTTCAAGGCCATCGACATAACATAAAGGAAGTGTCAGAGCAGAAGCAATGGGACTATCTGCTTTAATAACAAAATATTCTTTTGTTTTTTCTGAGGCTATTTGAACAAAAGTTGGTTGATATTTTCATGTTATCAAACCACTTGCAGCTCAAAAATATTGACATTGCAATTGCAAAACGATTGATCGATATTTGAAGAAATAAGTTTGTTGAAATGAGAAGCGATCAAGCTTTTTAAATTTCTGAAAGTAGATGTCTAATAATTTATTAACGAAAATTGTTCCAAACTAGATGTTAAAAACAAAATTTAAAGAAACGCGAATTGCAGAAAATAAAAGTAAGGCAGGTGAACTGAGTAGAGATGAAAGGGCTAATGATCCAACAAACAGTTTTAAATCTGAAACGTACTTCACTATCTTGGATACACTTCTAAAATAAATAGATGATCGATTTAATGACTTTAGGGGCGCAGCTATTTATGTATATTGTATTGATCCATCACAAATGTTGGAAGAAAATAAAGATCCTCTTCGAAGTTTATGCAAAATTTACAAACACATTAACCTAGAAGAAGCAATCGTTGAATATTATACCTTTAAAAATTTGCATGCATCACAACGTCCATCACTATCTAGTGAGCTACAACTTAAAGAGTTTCTACCATTCTTGATTGAAAAATAAATGGCATCAGGTCTCTCTTGTTTGTCAATATTCTACAAACATTTACTTGAATCTTCCTGTTAGCAATGATTGAAAATCATCAAAAATTATTTGCGCTCAACAATGACAAACGAGCGTCTGTCTGGATTGGTATTAATTTCAAATGAACGTGATCCAAGTGAGAACGTTGACTTTGAATCAACGATAAATCGTTTCGCTCCACGTAGAAAGGAATTTAAATATGGCTCAGGGCTCTATATAAATTCGCATAAACTAAGTTTCTTTCTTAGATCAATAAATATACTACTGAATTAAATATACGTTACTATTTTGAAAACATATCTGTTTATATTGTTTCTTCTGTTTGACTTGTTTGTTAATTTGGAAATTTTACTAAATTAGTAGGCTAATAATTAGTATTGAAAACGGCTGCGGATATTAACGATTAATTTCTCGACCAATCCTTAAAATTTTGAAGGATTAAATTATTTTTAACCATTAATCGACCCATCACTTAAAAATAATTTGAAGTAAAAAATTCAACAATTTTTTATTTTTTTTAAAATGCGGGGGATAAATAATTTCCTGAAGATTACACGCACATTTTGGTAATGGCAGTAATGGAGTTTGACTCTGAAACAGAAATGACGACAGCTCTTCTGATGAATTAGGCCTACTGCGTTACAAAATGGAGATGGAAGTTCTTGAATCCATTAATCCTGTACAATGGTGGAAAATTAATGAACACCGATATCCGATAAGGTCATTCCTTGCCAAGACCGTTTTGAGCATACCAGTTTAAGTTTTCTCAGTTCCATGTGAATGATTATT